>JAVFBW010142098.1:0-12854 GCA_034783835.1 Mopalia ciliata | reverse complement strand
TTGATTGTGATTCTGTTTTTTTGATTGAAAGTTATTTCACTCATATGACGGTGTGCCAGCCCAACCACCTTCAAAACGACTGACAACAGACACAGACAACACGGGGCAAAATCAAGACAATCACGGGACACAATACAAAGACGGATCGGCTTCATGTTGCCCCTTAACTTCGAGAGCACCAGGGCAACAAGCGACTCCCTCCCAACGCTCCGCTTGTTGACTGTGGTCCTTCTTTATTAAAATTATACAGTGGAAAGAACAGTATTAGTCATGTGTTACATCAGAGGCAGGTGTTTATATTGGCTGTATCCGATTCGTCCTAGATTTGACTTCATGAGTCACCAAAGCTTATCTACATCTATGATTTAGTCTTTGTGAAGAAATACGTACATGTTGAATGACTCTTGATTGATAATCTGTTTAAATGTCCACAACGCAAAAATTGAAAGATCTAGATTGTCATGTTGTGTGGATAAATGGAAGAGAAGCAAACAAGTCCTATCCAACTGTATTGAAAGACATCTGTGGAATGATAAGTAGGCAGTTTTCAGGGAATCTAAACATAACAAGCTCTCATATTCTATCACAATACTTCAATATTCCATAATGGACGAGTTAGCCCATTGTTTGTTTTCACTGGTTAAATAATGGTACTTTGTAAACGGCGAATGTTATCATTGGCAGCCCCGCGTTCAAATTATAATCGTTTAATTATCCCTGTTTTTGTATTCGACTATCTAATATTGGAATTCAACAAAGCACATTTTCGTTAACTATCTCGTATGATTTTTGAAGCGTTGAAGATGGTATCGTTACAGACTTTACATATATTGTAAAAATAATAACAATAAATAAAAAAAACTGCTCAAAATATGGTTTTGTAGCGACGTGTCGAAATTTTGAACTAGCTCACTTTCTATAAGCGATAAGAGAACTAATTATGTTGCAGATTAATAATATAAAATATTGCCCGAGGAACCGTGCTATCCAAGCAAATTTATAACAAAAAGTGTACAACAAGTTTAGATCCATGTATTACCCGAGGGAGATTTACCGACAAATAATAACCCAATCAAGATAATCACAAAACGAATAATTTCCTATCGCTGAAGCTTAAAAAAATGTGGAAAAAATTACTTTAATCCATTATGTTTTTAAAAATATTATTTCTATGTTTTTTGGAATCTCGATATATATTGTCTGATATTTGGAATTTTCTGTATACAATAACATTTTATAATGAACCTATTCGTTTCTTAAGGACTTTTAATGTGCTTCAAAGCGTTGAACATAAAAGAGAGACAAAATTGAAATATTACTGATAGAGCCAATTATTTTGACTGATTAAAAAATACAAATTTTACATGGCCTGATCGCTGTTGATGTAGTTCTTAGCCAAGTTAACATGCCTCGGTTTGTTTAACATTACAAGGTAAAGGAAGCCGTCACCAGGCCTTAAAAGCGTATATATCACTGGCTGTTGACGAGCTAATGGGAATTGCGATCGACAGACTTGGAAAAAGGTTAGGGATACATAATATGCCAGAAATAAACCCCAATATTTTAACCGTCAAAATTTTTCATGGTGACCGATTTTATTACCTCGAGATAAGAGACATTCTAGACTACCAGAGCCGTCAGGAGAAAATCTGATCGACATTTGGTTCGTGATGAACAAGTTTGAAAATAATGGGTTTGCGATTGAACTGCTCTCCGTGAAGTGCTTCAATGGCCTCAGAAGGATTAGAAAACAAAAGTCAAGAGGAGAGTAAAAATTGATCCGCTTATGTCGAGATGGACTTTCACATAATATCCACTCTATAAACGAAAGGTTGGGGTCGATAGCCCCCCATCAATTCATGTGGCATGGGCAAATAAGAAGTTATGAAGGTTGAGAATTCGTTCAGCAGAATCAGATATTTCAGTTAGATTTGTCAGTCCGAGGCCCAATGAAACCTCTTTGCAATACGCGTAAGGCGAACACAGGCAGACAAGTGTGGTGTTGGCCCCTACGTAGATGAGCACCATATTAATAACCACTCAGTCACTTGACAATAGATTTACCGTGTCAAGCTATCACATTAAAATCTCATGCTTAATGTTTCCCTGTGAGGCCGAATGCCAAAAAAACCCTTGAGACTAATGGCTGATGCTTAGGAATAGCATCTGAATTCCTATACATGCCAATACGTACCAGAACGACACATAAAACGGGCAAAGTAAGTTCTTTAGTCGATCCGCAGTGCAAATAAAAATTCAAAATGTTTAACTTCTTTTCTGTTTTTTTCAGACGTGCCTGGTGAAACAGTTACCATAACACCGAGTAAGTTTTACACTATAAATCATAATATATATAAGTAAAAACAATGTATCACAGCCAATACAATACCCGCTGTCTGAACTTAAGAGTTTTTTTATTTTATTTCAAAGAAACCTTAATTGGATAAATAATCGTTGATTATTAAGCTATGTCCTGTTTGACAGCAAGTAAAACTAAGGTATGTTTAATATAAATCATATATATAGCTGTGACGATTTGCTGCCTTTAAAGTTTTTTTCATGATATGTTTGATTTTCTTCATCATTTAGTAAAATTGTCTACTTTTCTCTTTCAGCTATACATGTCCAAGGGACAGAGGTTGTTGAAGTTGGTCAACCAATTAGGTTAGAATGTAACACATCTCTTGTCCCGGATTCCACTCAAGACATCGACTGGTTTAGAGACGGCGACAAACTCCGACCAAATTTTAACAAAAAAATAACAATAAAAACGGAAGAGCTCAAACGGTCGAATATTTACCGAAGTCGATTGGTGATTGAGCACAGTCAGAAAAGTCACACAGGAATGTATTTATGTAGGAACTCAAACCAAGAAGTCGCCAAGATAAATGTTTTTGTCTTAAATAGTAAGTATTTCAGAGTGACAATTTGGACGAAATAAAGTCAGCACTGTTGTTTACTGTTAAAAGTTCAAGGCCTTTTTTTAATAATCCTGTTGTCCTTGTGCTCTCGGGGCTAAATGGGAGCATGGAGACGATCTGTTTGTGAATATTTCTATTCCGTCCTGTTTTGTCGAGGGAGGTTTCCTTCACAAATTGTGCCGGAGCGACGTCATATGAGTGAAATAACCATAAGTACAGGGTTGAACCACAATCAAACAAGCACATAATTGCATTCCGTATATTAGACGTAAATTGTTGCGTATTTATGACTCTGACCACGTATAATTCCGTACAATTCAACTGAACTATTCTTTAGTTTGTTTTGTTAAAATTTCTTATAAATTCTGTAATTGATCACTTAAACTAGTTATAGATATCACAAAGCAGCGATTACTTCTTTTTTGTGGAAATTTGCAATATTTCTTTTAACGGCTTTATATAAACACGCATACGAGTGTATGTCGGCAAAGATCTGCCAGCTGTCAGTGCAGTGTCTACCTCACATCACAGGAGTCCGCTAGGAGCGACTGGGAGTGATACATATTGGTTCCAAATCTTGCTCTTCTTATAAATAATCCCGCCTCTGTGTAGTATTTGGAGGTTAATGGTAAGCACATGCCACGTTCTCTCTCAATATAACGGTTATGGGAGCCACTTTCCTGTGAAGCACACAACAGTTTGACACTTGTCAATTTTTTCCAACCATTTTTTTTTTACAAAGCTTACAATATCTTATTCGTCCATCTCACAAGCTCCGTATTTACAACACCAATTATATATTTTTGTCTAACGTTATATGCGTTGCTCTTTTTTCAGCTTACAGTAGTAATGTGAAGAGAGGAGGTAAGAAAAGTGTACATAATGTTATACAACTGCTGCAAATGCGATATCATGCTTTAAGGAAATAAGGTTTCCACAAAACGTTGTTGGTAGATTATGGCCTCGAGCCTTACAATGTTGCTTTTTTTTAGACTTTGGAATTGGATCCGTACAATGGTCAATGCATATAAACATCTTCTTTAAGAAATTGTTCGTATTTGTTTTAGGCACAGAGATATAAATTAAGCCTTATATTTTATGGCAAAATAATAAAAAATATGGGTATAATTTGGTTAAACTCACATAGGTCGCGTGTCCGACGTGTCTAGGATTGATTTGTGTGATTGATAAGTGAGTACCATATTTGTGTTTAAGATGTATTAGTTACTTACCTGTTTGTCATGAATTTTGATAGTCTATATACCGATAATATATTAGCAACTACCTGTATATCGGGAATTTGGAGAGTATACACTCAATATATATTAGTTATTTACCTATATATCGCGAAGTTTGATCGTCTATATACCGACAATATATTTAGTTTTAATACTACCTGTATAAACCGCGAACTGAGAGTTACCGTCTTTTCTGTATTTTTACCCACAGGATCAGAGGGAACAGAAGAACCAAAAGGAAGTAATACAGCAGAACATCTACATCCAGGGACACTGTGTCATCTTTGTGCTTTGCTTGGTCATTTGTTATGTGTTTCACTGTTTTGGAGTACAAATTCAAGTTGAGTATTGTGAACAAACACACAGGAGTGAGTCGCTTCCAAGAGTCAAGGAATTTGTTTATTCTGGTATTGTTGATACAGATTCAGAAGGACTACAACTTAAGACAGCCATAGGGATTGCGATGAAACGTGTTGAAAGTGCTACCATGGTGGCTATGAGTATAAAAGATGTTCCAGAAAAGTATTTCACTTTTAAACATTAAAAAGACTTTGCGATTAAAGGCGTGATTGCTGCACAGGAGGTAGTGCAAAAGGATTAACTCTAGATATACCCCCATTTTCTGCAGAAGAGAAATAGACCAGTTCAGTGAGGTTGGTTGGTTGTTTGGTTTCGTTGACACATGCAGCCTCACGGAGCTATATTCGCCCCATAGCTTCATGTTAATAATAATAAGACCTAAAAGTTCAGTGAGCTGTCTTGTGATATGATCCATGTACTAACATGGCATATATGGGGCTCGAACTTTGAATATGATGCTAAACCATTATACTCATTTAGCCATTGTACAGTTACAATAGACGATGATAAGAAGGAAGCAATTAAAATAATGCGCTCATTGGACACAAGAAGAACAAGTGCAAACGAGCTGTAGAGAAGACGAAAAATTGTAATTTTATAAGAAACGGCAATATTAGTGAATAGGTGAAAGATTTGTCGGAATCCGTTGTATATACACTGGCTACCAATGGTGATAAATGTAAAGCGTTATCTCCCTGATACGGAATGGATCGCCTTGCACAGATTTAAATATTGACACATGCACTAACTTCAATCGGCACCATCTGATACACATAGATTTGTCTTTTTAACGTAAAGCAATACATTTTTTACCCATCAATTGCTAACACTTTCTAAAACAGGTAACTCGGGAAAGAGACTATTTAATTCTATTTTCAGTAATTAACAATATCTTGATTTATTTTATCAATAATTTTAATTAAAATCATCCCTGTTGAATAGACGCATATTGAAAACTCGCTATATGAATATTTTTTTCCAACAATATATTTTCAGGGACCTGTAGAATTGGCAGACCGGCATTTACATTGATAACCACCTAGTAAAAATTGAAACTTTCACGGACAAGTGTCGCTGCCTGTTTTCTGTTTAAGGTGTTTATGGCAGAAATATTCAGGAGAAAACTGACAACTTTCAAGGGTATTAAGCCGATGAACAGGCCATAATTGTGTCAAAATTTGCAATAATTTAGAGAGGCTTAGACTTTCACGATAATTATAAAATTTTATAAAAGTCAAAATAAATTTAATAATAAGTTGGGAGAAAAAGGTATGTTGTTGGTGGTGCTTCTTTTGTTATAATAGTTCGTTAACATAAAAATAACACAGGTCAGGGCGACTTGCTACGACCATTTTAACAGAACCTTTTCTTGTTTTCATGTGACATCGAGTTGTATGTTCTGACATAATCTCTCCATACAAAAATACCGTTATCCACATGTGTTTATTGCCTTTTGCAGAACATTCGAAGTAGCCAGTAACAATCTTCTGTTCAGGGTCAGGTTTATGAATGAGGAACTCTTGATTTAGTGTAACAGAGTGAAATATACACAGGCAGCATAATTGAGTGGTAGAGAGTTGGGTTAATGAAAGTAAACCTCAGGTTTTACGTTTTTTTTTTTGTTCAAGCTCGTTTTGTTTTTAAATATATTCCTCTTGTTTGTTGTGCATATATATTTAAAAGACACCTTTTGTTTAATTTTGTACATTACGTTCACCCAGATATATATTATTCCCCTATAAGATAAATCTTTGCCTAAGGGTTTCATTGTACATATTATCATCTATATTTGACATTCATCCATTTGTATATCTGCTTTATCCGAAACATCATACATAACACTTAAATCGATTCAAAATGACTGTATTGATTTCTATATTTGGTAAGGTGAAAGGTCAGGTAGACATACAAATAAACGCCTATATGATAAACAAAAATACGTTTTCGACCAAAGAAAAAAATTAACAAATAATGTGTTCATAATATCAAGTTCAAACATAAATACCGAATTAAAAGGGAAGAAAACCAAGGTACTAAAAGTTGAACAAGATGTTCAATCCTGGACGGTATACGTGTGTCATTTCATGGGTGTTCGTGACAAACCGTTTGAAAATTACACGAACGTGAATTGTAAAAAGTTTGATGATCTTTAATAAGGTCTGTACGGGTGAAAAACGATGAAAAGCATTTGCACGTTGTCATTCAGAGACAACTACATTCATACAATATATAAATCTAAGATATATTCATTGTAATTTTTCAATTCGATTAAACTCATCTTATCAATATATCTGTGTCGGTTGTTTTGTGTTCGTTTATTGTTATAGTACTCAAAACATATGTCGCCAATAAAGAGGTAGTTTTTTCACATCAAAGATGTCTATGAGGATACGATCCGACTAGTTTTTAAAAAGTTTTTTATGGTTACTTTGGATGCGTTATATCAATTCTATATTTTTAGTTCAATATGTATATACATTACACTGACTAGTAAGATGTTCATTGCATATCTCAGCAAAGGTTTGTGATGTTAACCTCCTTTTGGGTGAATTGTTAATTTTCCGTTTAACTTAGAACTCATAGTATTTTTAGCTGCGACTGAGCAGCTATATAACTCTGTCTGTCGGTCGGTCGGTCCAAGCCAAACCGCCTAAGATAGAGACTTCACATTTGGAATGCAGCTTAATATGATGCTAAACTAGACTCATATTGAAAATGGGATCATTGTGAACAAATTTCAGGATCTGTTACATTTTTTTTACATAACAACATGAACAGGATAGAAGCCACATTTTGCAATACTTTAATCAGCTTAATTCTAAATAACCCCTGGTCAGTAAAGTACCAGTAAAGAGCAAGGGTATTTCAGTTATATGACGACGGATTGTCCACTTCACACTGTACACAGCCTTAGTATGGTGGAAAACCGGGAGGAAACCAGCGGGCCGCGACCGTGGCTTAGCGCTTAGCGAATGCACTTACGAAAGCCTGCTTCGATGTATCGTTCACAGGATCGAGTCCGTCTGTCGATCCTGAGGTATATAAGTGTGTCACACGATGTGACTCTGGCAATCTCGGGGTGGTTTTTACGCGGTTTCCTCTCGGTTTTCCACCATAGTTAGGCAAGAAATGGTGTGACGTGAACAATCCGTCGTCATATCAGGGAAATACCCTTGAATACGACGTTAAACCCCAATCAACAAACAAAGAAACAACCTTAGTGACAGTTCAGCTTTAGAGTTTAGATTTAATAATTATTGGACATTTAAGTCTCGTTTGCTTCTTTTCACTTTCAGGCTCCTCGTCCCAACTCTGTCGCTATGTTCTGCATCCCGATCTTTAAATTTTAAGACTGGAATTGAGACTTGGCATCATTTTAACATTCACTTTGGGCAAGACCAAGGTACCGTCATTATACAGCATATGCTATACCGACGACGATACAGTCAGATACCCTTTGCCTTTTAGATTATCCTTTTTCGGAGAGTCATTATCCACAAAATGCCTTTTATTTTCACAGAAACAGTGTTAAAAAAAAGAAATCCGACTTGCCCAAATAGCAAAAGTATACTTTCTCACCTTCATCCATCCGTCTTAGTGTTTATTATTCGCAAATTATTGAGAACTTGGACAATAAAACATGTATTTGTCCTCAATGTTTTCAAATAATTTTTTGTTCAAGCAGTTTCCCCTTCGCGGGACGCATTTCAGCATGTCGTTTAAATGTACGAGGCGAGGAAAAAGAAACAATAGTGTAACATAATACACGAGTAGTGTAATTCCAAAAAACGATAACTCCCTTTTGACTCAATATTTCAGCATTTATTATACCATCATTATGGCGTTTTGGGTTGCCTCGTACATTTTCCTCTCGAACGTCAGACTGCTTCCAGTCACTTTTTAATAATCGATTTTTGCAATATTGCCGTTTGAGCATCTGATTTGGTGGATAATACCGTCGATAGACAACGAAAGAAGGTAAGATTTGCATAACAGACTCTATTCGGAACAGACAATCGATTATAGTTGTTTTTCCTTTCGAAAACACCTGCTTTATCCTGTTTTTTTTCGACAAAAACCTACCCCTGCTGGAGTCATTAAAGGAGATCTTGGCTGACCTAGTTGAAATATCGCTCATCACATGACGTGACTAACACGTGGGCCCTATTCATTCTAAAATATAATAGATTCTACTTCATACGTCGATACATTGACTCTCAAAATTGTTTTACACTCCTTTTCTTTGCTAGTCCTTGGCATATGTCGCAAGACATATTGGCGGAAATTAATGCGAGATGACCTGGCATAGCGTACGAAAGTTGGTTTAGACTTGTCTACTATAGAAATTTCTCGGCAGAATACTATTGACATCTTTGAAGTACTGAACTAATCACTGTACTAAGAAGGTGAAAGCAGATTGGTTGAGTTTTTCGAGGTAAAATAGATATGAACTAAATTTTGGGTTAATTACAAAATCACTTGAATAATAGGGTGTTTTAGGGGCGAAATTTGAAATAATTTAACCCGTAGCTATGCAGGTGATGTGATTACATAACAAAATGGCCGGACTACGTTTGTTAATTTCTTTACATGGCATTGGAAGGATTTCGCGGACTTGTACAAGTTGCATTCTCATGCGTCGACAATCAGATATTGTTGATGAGAATTAATTCTTGGAGAGGGTGTCTCTTTAAATGCTCAGTTTAACATCTTACTAAGAATTCGTATCATTTTCTATATGTCCACCAAGGTAAGAACTGATTTACCTCGCAAAGAAATCAATTACTTCAAAACTGTATATGGCAATTCGATTTTTCCAACGCTATGACTTAGATCGCGTTTTGTTAACACGGCATTTTGAAAACGTCGAATGTTGATGATAAGGGTAGTTCAACGTATTCTATTCGAATTTTAAAATTGGGTGAAATTAAAACAGCTTACTTTAGTTAAAGGATGAGAAAGTAAGACGAAAATGAAACATCACTAGAAACCATGTTAAAAGCCACAATAATAAATATCAAGTAAACTTATAGTTGGGATCTAATAAAAAAAAAAAATAAAAAAAAAATTCATGTTAGTTTATGTTTCATTATGTGCTTTACACCATAACGAAATGTCTGTCACAAAATGGAGGTACATACAGCGGATTAATATCAACAGTGTTGTGTCGATTAAAAATGCTTATAACTAGCGAATTTTAAAAGTTTCATCATAAAGAAATGGGAATGTGAAATGGGACGGAGGAGAGGATTTATTGCTGCTCGATACCTTTTCTATGAAACTTTTCAATCAATAAGTCATTATATATAGACTCGTTTTGTTTGCAACTATCTTTAATGTGATAAACATTGCCTCACGAGAGTGTGATGTAAAGACAACAGTACAGTTTACTTTATGACCCTTTTACCTATATATGCTCCACCCATGCTTGTTTTATAGTGTTTTGTAAGGATATATTGTTTCAAGGTTTAGTCTGGCTCACATGGTATGGATATGCTGGATCGTAGCCCCTCTCCTACCGCCCCTCCCCCCCCCACATACAAAGACACACGCAAACACACATATATACACAAACATATAAAGTATGATCATTAGTTCGAACAATTAGGCTAAATATTTCCATTGTATATCCATACATTCGTAATCAGATGTCAGTTTTCTATGTCCATATAAAATGAGTTATTACTCGGCACATAACTTATTTTATATACATCGGTATTCAGAATTTGTATGCAAGCAAGATGTTTTGGTATACGTATTTATACATACATACAAATTATCTACATATTAAACCTCATTTATATCGTATTCAAGATAACCATGAAACTCAACAGAACTATAGGGCCTAATACTTTATAACTTCCCTCCATCGCCAGACAGCCCCCCTCTCCCCCCCATTCTGTCTTTTCAGAGTCTGCCGACGAACTGTGGCCTTACAAGCACAAAGTAGTTGTCAGTAAATCCAATATGGAGAAGTTTTTGCCTTTTTGACATCGGTTTTATCGACGGGGACTCGTTTATACAAACTGTCAGTCTAGGCATTGTATATCAATCAGTAGGGCAAGGGATATAACTCGTACTCTGCTTATATACCCAGCCTAGAGATCAGTGTCAGTTTGTTTTGAATACGCTACATCTGATCCCAAAGCGAGGCATTTACTGATTTTTAGGCAAGCCAACGCGGTAATGGTAACTTGCCATGACATTCGGATATGGATTTGCAAAATGTGAGTTATTTGTAAAGACTATATATATTGCAGCAGATGCAGTATATTGGGTAAGTAATGAAGTTAAAAGGCTGAATTTATGTGGTTGGCGAAGTTCTTTAATTAAGTTTATATTCCAGTATAAAGTTTAGCCTGTTAGCGGAAGCCGAGTTATATCCCCTGTTCTATTGATATACAATGCCTGGACGGACAGTTCGTATAAATGAGTCCCCGTGGACAGACTTTAGGTTCGTGACAACGTTGGTAGAAACTGAGTACGAATTGAAAGGCTACAAGTGTAAAGATGGATACAAAGTCAAATTATAACGCGTTAACTTCCTTGAATTATTCAATGATCTCCAGTTTTGAAATCGAAACAGACAAATCCCATCGAGACCATGAATGTATGGTATTTTGGTCATTAAAATGAACATACTTATTCTTTCGTCTACTGCCACATTTTCATCACAGACGTTCAAATCACGTCTTGTCAAATTGTATACCCAGAGCAGCCATTTTGCTGACTGTTCGCACTTTAATACGTGGAGCAATAATGACGACACAGAAAGATAGCAGGTGGTTGGAGGGAGCTTCATGTTGCCCTGGTGCTATGAGAGCTAAACGGGACAGGAAGCCAATCTGTTTGTTGTGTTTGTATTGCCTCCTGTTGTTGTCCTGTATTTGTCCCTTCCTGTCTTTGCTGCTAGTGGTGTCGAGGGTGGTTTCCTTCACCCATTGGGCTGGCACGTCGTCATATAAGTGAAATACCCTTGAGTACGATGGCCAATCAAACAAACAAACTTTTTTGTTGTGTATTGTTCAGTACTGCTTGGTCTAGTATCTTATATTAGCGCTTTAGCACTTTGGAACAATCCCCAAATCTTCCCAGAAGCTTCTTGTTCACTACATTTCATTACGAGTGGAAGTTATTCTGCTATTTGTGAGAAAGATCAAGTGATGTTCCCAGGAAGACGTGGGATTGTTCTCCGTAAATCATTATGTGTGTAAGATCTTGTGATGTTCCTCCAAACATGTGCAGATTGTTCTCAGTAATTCTCAGCTGTATGTCTGAAAGATGTTCCCCAGACTTGTTGGAATTGTGCTTAGTAAACATAATGCCATATATAACAGGTTTTAACTGTTTTTGAGTCTTTTGTTTTTCTTTATTATTAGTATTGAAACTTCAGAATACAAAACATTGAATCTGCTAGGATCTTCCCCCATAAGATGGGATGGTTGTTCTCAGTAAATCTGAGTTATATATGGAGAAAATGACTAAATAAACATGTCAAATTGTATTTTATACTCAATGATAATTGTATATGAAAGCAATTAAATTTATATTAATTTGTTTCAGAAACAAAGAGAAAACAAATCAATGAGTTGAACAACTACCTTCAGAATGTAGTTACTGATAAAGAATTTTTGGTGAGCCGTCTACAGCAGCCTTTTGTTGGAGAGTATATAAAAATAGAAGCAGCTTATCACAAGTAAGATTATTATCAGTTACGCAGTTAATGGGGTACAGATCTGTAAACATAAGTCTAATTTTATATCTGTAAAAAAACCTTTGTTCCTGAGCCTTCAGTCACGAGGTGACATGCACATGTATATCATGACCGGCACCATACTAATACTTCCTCTGTTCAAGTGCGAATATGACTTTATGTCAATCATTTTTTGTGAGAGCAATATCATTGTTCAAGAATTGAATTTGTAGTTCGAAGACAAATTTCATTTTAAATACTGATAGAACCCAAAATGGCTGAAAAACTTTTGTTCATTTTTTAAACGATGGTCACACTAGATCGAACATTATCTGATGAAACATTCCAAATCGTCCAAAAGTCACAATGCCGATCATAAAGTATAATGGCATGGTGGTAGCCTGCAAGTGAATATACTTTTGATATTGGTGATAAAGGACCTGTATGCATAAAGCTACTTAAGTATTTCTTAAAGTTAAGCAATATTTAGCTAAATTTAAACTATCCTTTTTCCATTGAAAAAAAAGGAAAATTTGAAATAATTAAATACATGTTTGATAATTTTCACTTATAATCTTTCATTTGAGATCATAAAAAGTTCAGCAAAATGGTGTTCATGTACCTGAAATGATTTGCTAAAGT
>JAVFBW010142087.1:0-12854 GCA_034783835.1 Mopalia ciliata | reverse complement strand
TCAATGCCTTATGGAGAACGGCACAAAATTGCGTTCAATTTCGAGCAATAGTTTGGTGTGTACATTTCATTAAAGTGTGTACCTATCGAAATATACTCACCTGTTTTCTCATAGTGATCTTCACTTTTTGTGAGTCTAAATATGATAACAATATTTCCTTTGTGGCAATTAAATTGAACTCTGCCGTCCATTCAAGTATCAAGTTATACGTCAGCTACAACAGCTGTATTACTCCTTGCTATCTAAACTAGTTTTGAACACAGAGCGGGGAAATCATAGCCATAGTCCAATTGCTGATAAAATGAAGAGTGATTTTGCATATACTTGAATGAACAGCAGCAGTATGTTAGATATTTAGCCAACTCAGCGGAAATACTGTCCAATGGAATTCGTGCATATAGGGACAAAGTCACTATCATCGTGTTCATCCGAGAACGTCGCGAGCTACAGCTGTATTTGCTCTATTTATTTAAATAAATATTTATTTGTCTCCTCCATTCATTTACTCTATATGTGTGTACCCAAGAACAACTATCATTTGTCATTTCCAATTTATTTTCTGGTGAATACATAATGCATAATTTGGCTTTATCTTTGGTAAAGGTTAAGTTTTGACCAAGGCGCATTCTCATGGTGCGATTTGTAGTACCGATTTCCTTATTTGCAGAGTTTTGATTGGTCGACTGTTTCGTACTTCTTGATCGACCAATCAAAATTCTTCACATAAGGGGAACTTCAAATCGTACCGAAACAATGTGCCTTATATTAACATTGAGGCTATATACATAACACCATGTCTGGCAAGATGACATTCCGCGCATGAAATATACCTGGGAAGTCTTTACTATTATAGACATATACATTGAATCTTTATATTATTATAAGAAATGACTTCGGTTTAAATGCTTTCAACTGTTAGAAAGTTAATCTCCCTCCAGTGCTAAGTTAAGAGAGTATTGCTACTCTTCAAACAAACAGCACTTAACAGAGGGCGGTTGTTTTGGTACTCTGAATTGCACATTCGTTTCTCTTTAATCGTACATTCTAGATATGATTATGTTAGGGGGAATACCAGCGAAGACCAGAAAAGGGGATCTGTGTTAGATAATGCAAATGGTGTATTGCTCGGGCATCGGGTACCATGTGTATCCTATGGATTTTACCAAAACATAAATCTCATCAACAAGAGGCACTCTTTAGTGTAAACGTTAAAAGAGGAGAAAAAGAACCTCACTCTGATGCATTTTATTTCACACTTGGAATAGTTCCAAAGCGTCGCAAATAACAAATTGACCCCAAAACTCATTGAGGGGTGGTTAAATAGATCGACAACGGAGAAATTCTTTTTTTTAAATTTGTTTTATAATAAGGATACTTAGTTGTCTCCCTTGGATAATTATTTTACTATGACATAATACTCTCCATAAAATCTGGGTCAAATTAATCAATTTTGAAGATTTTTACAATATGGTTCTCCACGTAAAGACAATTGAGAGACATATTACAAGAAATTCACATTAGGGGTTACAACCAACTTCGTCTAATCTCTTTTATTAACTTTAGCCCACTGACAATTGAAAATAACGTGAATATGGATTTTGTAGGTTTGTTTAATTGGTGTTTAACGTCGTACTCAAGGGTATTTCACTTATATGACGACGGACACAAATACAGAACATCACAAACAAATCTGCTTCCCGTGACCCTTTAGTTCTGCGAACACCAGGGCAACAGAAAGCAACCCCTTTTCTCACCTCTTACGATTGACTGAGGAAGCCAGGGGAGTATTCTACAGGGCCTGCTTGAGTTAAACGACCCACCCGCTCCCCAATGGGGGACGTGAATATGGAGGACAGCGACAGATTTATTAATACAATTGATAAAATAATTATCTTAGATTTCAAGTGACGAAGCTGGGCCAACCCATTCGTTTTAAAGAAAAGTCACAAAACAGTGGTAAGTAGTTGTGTTGTTAAGGCTGGTTGGTTGGATAGAATGGCCAAGAAAGGGGTGTAAAACTTTCGTATACGTTTTGTGGGATTAATAAATTTTATCAAAGACGGACATCAACGAGACGAGTCAAGCACGTAGGTTTATAGATCACATACAGAGGTCAGCAGGTGTCGTTGTGGGTACAGATTGGCAGGCTAGATTGGCAATTGAAGGGGTCTCGAGCTGTAATAAAATCCCGCTAGATCACAAACCGTTAAATGGAGAAACGGTCTCAACCCTCGCGGAAGAAGAGACAGTTGGTGTTCAATCTAACTGACCATGGTGGAATAAGTCCAATTTTACTCTAAGGGTCATACAGAGGATTGCCTTGTCTCAAGGACGCATTGACCCTTCGCTAGAAGCTAACGAATGCTGGATCTGAGAGAGATGACGGAACACTGGCTTTTCTAGCGTTAGTAGTTATGTACAGGCAGTCAGCCAACGCTTTGTCCTTGATGTCACGTGGTATTTTGCCTAGAATAAAGGATAATAAAGCCAATAGTGTACCTTAATGACATCGCTACACAGTTGTTAAACAACGTCTCCTAATTCGGGACGCTGAACAACACATATTGGCAGTTGGAAATATAAATCTGCCCCCAATGTTGTGAATTGACTTTACACAAAGATAATCTTGATGGATTTTGATATAAGCGTAAGCTCACTGGTCTTTAAAACAAATATTAATGCTACAGGAAAAATGAAATTAAAAGTGGCCACAGTTTTAGACATTATTTTCAGTTGAAAAATAAAAAGTCTTCATTGTGTATGTCTTTGGATCCAGTAAACCAACATAATATGTATCTTCAAATGTTGAGGTCTACACTGAATTGAATAGCACTATGTCCTCCAGACAAAGGGCTAGGACCCTAGGCCGGAAATATGAAGTCGCCTGGCTGAGTGGTCTTAAGTGGCGGGTATCCATGGGTTTATTTACCGTACTGATTCGAAACTCCTTTAAAAAAGTGCAATTTAAGTCATTGGAAATATTGTTGAAATTTACTTCCTTGAATATTTAATTCAAACTCATTTCATGGCAATCGCAAAAAGTTTAACGGTTATTCAATTAGTGCACATGAAATCGTTTTAATCAAATAATGTTGTCATCAGGAAAAAATAATGCGTTGGCTGTATGAATAGTTTTGAAAAGAGCATGAACCCCCTGCATGAATTAAGATTCAACTACTGTTTCTCTGAAGAAAAACATAATGATGGGCAACTTACATCTGACGGTGCAATAAATAATTTGTATTGATTTAACTTGGAATAGAAACAGAAATTTAATAATCAAATAATGTTGTGATCAGGAAAAAATAATGCATTGGCTGTATGAATAGTTTTGAAAAGAGCATGAACCCCCTGCCTTAATTCAACAACTGTTTCTCTGAAGAAAAACATAATGATGGGCAACTTACATCTGACGGTGCGATAAATAATTTGTATTGATTTAACTTGGAATAGAAACAGAAATTTAATAATCAAATAATGTTGGCATCGGGAAAAAATAAAGCAATGGCTCTATGAATATATTGAAAAAAGAATGAACCACCTGTCTTTACTCCACAACTGTTTCTCTGAAGAAAAAAATAATAATGGGCAGCTTACATCTGACATTGCGATAAAGAATTTGTATTGATTTAACTTGGGATAGAAAGAGAAATTTAATTTTTTTTTTGCGATTTAATCTTTGTGCTTGTCAGAATAGCCTTAATCCAACAACTTTTTTCTCTGGGAAAAAATGATGGGTTGCTATCATCTGACCTGGTGAAAACAATGTATTGATTTGACTAGGAAATAACAAAAGTTACTCGATCTGATATCTGTGTTTGTCAGAATATTTATCACTATTGTAGCTCGTAGATAACCATTGGTAAGTACTGACACTGAGGATTTGTCAAAAACGAATATAAAGATAAGAAACCACAAGGCTGGCTTTTTTCTTTTAAAGATTTTCTAGTAAATGGCGAATTAATTTCACAAGATCAATGCAATATGAAACGTAAATTTACAAAATGACTATGATTTCCCAAGACGAAGGCATTATGAAACGTAGATTTACAAAATGAGTCATAACTTCACAAAGTCAACGCGTGTTGGAACGTACATTTACGAAATGACTTTACCGTATCCAAATACATCAATGCTGAATAATACTCATCGAATAAGCCTTTTTCTATTATTCGTATTCCCTTTCTCTATGAGGCATGAATTTGACCGCATCATAAGCACACAAATGACTTATCGTATGCCCTTGTTGGACCCCAATACAGCAAAAACCAAATAATTGGTTATCAAGTGTTACCAGGCACAGTTATGTTCAAGAACAGGTAGTAACAACCGATTAAAAGAAAAGTCAACTTCACTTTATCTTGGGTAATATTTATTTCCAGTAAATATAGGCATGTCAATCAACTATACAGGTATATTTTCACGAAAAATAATAATATAAACAGATTCATACCTCCAAATATAATACTTAGTTTCATTTATTTTTTTTATTTTTTTGGTTTTATTTCGCTATAATTGCCGGGATTTCAAACCAAAGCTCAGATTTACAAAGATTTTGTTATTAGTTCCTTTATATATCTACATAATATAAATTAGGTATCTGTTTTGTTCAATGGAAAGCCAATGTCAAGGTTATAAAATATTTTGATATTGCAGGAACGAGCCATATGACTTATCTCCTAAACAAGCATAGTATAAATTAATACATATGTTGCTAGACGGTTGGAATGCTGGCGCTGCTAGCCCGAGTTCGAATCCCGGTGGAGACAAGCAAGATTTTCTTTCTCTACATTCAAAATAATATATATATATTATATTACATAATACTTCATATAACATAAAAAAAAAAATGAAACCAAATTGAGCAATTGTTGTACATGCAGAGTCAAATCATGTTAATACATCAATATGAAACTACAACGTAGAGCGAATATGTACATATTTACAAAGTATATGTCTAATCATATCTTTCCGAACCGCCTTTGTTGTATTTCAGCCAATATAAGTCGGCGTCATTTGTAACAGAGGCGAATAATTAACAATATTGATTTCCAGCTTTTGGGGCTACCTTTCAATCCACTAATTGATTTACTGACCAAAAGAAATATTATCGAACAGTGTATTCAATATTGAAATATATCGTGATGTAATCATCTCTGTTCGTGTCATCGTTTCAAAAGTGACATTTTGACCACAGACCTTACACCTCACTAAAATATGCAATTAATTGATACATTTTTCAGAATAAATAAATGCAGGAAAATTTACTCAGAATTAGAGTTATAAATGCACTCGAAAAACATTAAATAGTCCAAATAGTAAAGGTATGAAATAAGATAGTCTGATTAGAATTTCCGGTCTGTGTGAGCTTGACAACCCTGTGAAGCCGTCTGATTGGCCTACTCCCGTACTTCCGTTTACTCGTGTGTCATTGATCCTGACAGGAAGTGTGCTAATATTAAGATGAAGAGCCGTCTGAAGTACTGATTTTAAAGTTGTGGCTGTTAGCCCTCTCCTTGACGTCTGCGTATCGTGAGTAATGATCCTTAGAGGCTGATTCTTACAACCTCTCCCTGATTTCTTCCCAGCATAAGGGCTGCAGTTTTCCTGAACTTCATTTTCGCCCCCTTTCCTTCCCGATTTGTCTGCCTTTGGCAAAGCACTCTTGTGTCGTTCAGCCTTGGCCAATTTCCTGTACTTCACTGTTGTTATTGCCGGTGTGGTTGTTGCTGTAACTGTGGTTGCTAATGTAGTCGTCGATTCGGGCGTTGTTGTCGTTGCTGCTGCTGTTGTTGTGGCCGTTGTTGTAACAGTGGTAGCTTCAGTTGTAGGAGCAGTCGTGGTTGGGGGTTCTGTTGGTGTCGTTGAAGGAGTCGTTTTCTCTGTTGTGGTAAGTGTTGTCGTCTCAACTGGTTTCTTTGTTGTTATTTCTGGAAAAGTCTGAGTAGTTTGGGAAGAGGTAGGCGTTTGTGTCACTTCAACTTCCTCTTTTTCCCCAGGATTTTTATAGAAGAACCCTTTAGTAAAAGTTTTCTTAGCAGCTGAAGAACTTTGGGGTTGTTCTATATCACCCATAACACTGTTTTCGTTGTCTTGAATATTAAGAGTTTTTCCTATTAGTGAGGGAACCGGAATGTCTTTTGATACTAATTGACCAGAGGGCGGATTGTCGGCTTTACTAGGCATGTAGCCTTCTTCCTGCTCATTTTGTAATCCGATTTTCTGTGTCGTAGTACGATAATTCCACTCACGTCGAACAGGAGTTGTGGTCTGAGGGCCCCAAGCTCTTTTTGTGGTACGCGTTACAGTAGAAGCTCTTGCTCTGTTCTGTGCATTTTTCTGCTCCTTGGATTCAATTAGCGCGGAAAAGTCCCAGAAACTATCATCAATCTCGACCGGACCATCGGCTTCCCAACTCTCCAGTTCTTCGCTGATAACCCGATTCATTTGTCTGCCTTGTGTTTTACGCTGCCCATACTGATCATGTAATCCTCGATCTTGATGATTCTGTATATGATTCTGGTTTCGAGCTTTTTCGTTTAGATTATAGCTGTTTGTATTTCTTTCGTAAACTCGACTGTCTAGTCCCCAGATTTGCGAAGTCGGTGTAGTTCGGTCATAGTTATTAACTCTCCGTGGTCGCGTCGTCTGAGACTGTTGGCCATGCCGGGGCGTCTGCCAGTCTTGCCGGGGAGATTTGCTCCATTCGTCAGTCCAGTAATCGTTGCTGTGAACGATTCTGCCTTCTTTAGTGAAAATTGAACCGTACCGTTTTTGCTTTCGTTTCGGTCTGCTTGGCGGACTCTGATGAAGGGAAAATTGACCACTATTCTTTTGGCTTTTTGGCAAATCCCCTATTCGCAATGAAACTTTTGGCCAGTCTGTGGCCAACTCAGCTCCGTCAGATATCGCAAATTTGCCCTCAGCGTGGGCGTCACTCTTAAACTCGCCCACGCCAAGGTTCTCCACAGCCCGGTATCTGTCAATTACAGGGTCACGTATAGTTTCTTCTTTTACCAAATCGGGCTCTGCCTTGAAAGGGTCTCTCAAAGTATGCTGCAGTGAATTCCTTCTTCCTCTTTCCAGTATATTTATTTCCCTCGCCATCCTTATATGCGGTGCCTTATATTCCCCCCAACCTGAAAGTACAAAAATAATTTTATGTTATTTGTCCAGTTTATATTTGGGGACAGTGCTTCACTTAGTTGTCAAGTGTTTTCTAACTCACAAACCTGTTCGTGATACTATAGATTCTTGGCGACCAGTTGAGGCAGGGAACAGTGTGAAGTGGACAATCTGTCGTCATGTTAGTGAAATACCCTTGAGTACTACGTTAAACCCCTATGAAAAAACAAACAAAGAAAACATTATTTTGCACGAAAGTAAAAAGCATACACCCACCCATTGGTCCGAAATTACATAGGTCCTCTGCACACAAACACCACGTGTCAGTTGGGAAAATATAACACCCTGAGTTTGGTAGGTCTTCGAAATTCTCCGTGCACCCTCTCATTATCACTGAAAGAAAACAATATATTTTGTTATAACAAAAGCTGACAACTAAATGTAGTTTAGAAACCAAACACTAAAGGATTACAACTAAACGCTTATTATTAAAGATATTGATACTGAAGAAAAACAGTTATTTTATTGATTCAAACTTGCCAAATTAACTGAGTTATTGTTTTTATTACAACAAAAAAGTGTATTTGTTGGAGGTTCTTACCTTGTTGAGTGTTTTGATTAGACCTGATATAACATCTTCCCTGGCAGCTTTCTATAGGTAGAGTCTGTTCGTGATCCCTGTCCTCGACAACTGGGCCTTGATTGGAATAACATTCCAGTGAAAAGCCTAGAATAAAAGCAGAAATAATTCAGAGAACAGCCTAGTCACGATGGTTAAACATTCTAGAGATAAACCTAGAAACGATGGTTAAACATTCTAGAGATAATTCTAGAAACGATGGTTAAACATTCTAGAGATAAACCTAGAAACGATGGTTAAACATTCTAGAGATAAACCTAGAAACGATGGTTAAACATTCTAGAGATAAGCCTAGAATCAAATGTGAATCATTCCAGATATAAGCCTACAGAAACTTTTCAGAGATGAGCCTAGAATCGAGAATATATTTTTCAGAGATATGCCAACATACCACACGATAGTGAAACTTCCAGGCAAGGACGAACATAACAGTAGTAAGCATACAATCGCAAGACCTCAATGAGCACGCTTAGAATGGAAAGAGACACATTCCAGAGATAACCTTATAACTGAAAAAGATACATTCCAGAGATATGATCTAAAATGAAATACTAATATGCCAGAGATTGGCTTGGAACTAAAAGAGAAGGATTTCCAGAGATAAGCTCAAGACTGAAAGATGTCTATTCGTTTGTTTGATTTGGGTTTAACGTCGTACTCAAGAGTATTCCACTAATATTTGGACGGATCGTCAATTTCACACTGTTCCTTGCTTAATTACGGTGGACACCCGGGAGGAAACCTGGTTGAAGCAAACCCACGATTGGTGAAACCACACCGTGTGACTCACTCATCTACCTGATGGTCGACGATTGAAAGAGAAACAGCTTAAAAAAAAACAACATTTAGTTAAGCCCCCAAATATGGGATAAAATAACAAATCGAACATTAAATCCAGCAATAAAAGAAAAATTGTTGAGAGATAAGACGGGAAATTAAACGCGATGCTGTTGAGTACTTTATTTACAGTTCATCAATAGCGTAGGCTTCTGACTCGATATCCTTTTCTATAGTTTTTTTTGTAGCTTTTATAGCATGCTATACCGTGTTATATAAATATGTTAACATTTATGTCAGTTGGTATTTCAACGAATTCGTTCCAGAGTTACTTCCCTTTATTCAAATTCAGAAATGTGATTCTTCTGCTAACAGGCTGCAGAGGAAGTGCAGTAGTTTACAGTAATGCATTTTTATTCGAAATACATACTATATAATCTTTCATTAATTTAGCCTTAAGTCTTGTTAAATTTTTCCTGTAAAAAGTAACCAAAAAAAAAAAAAATAGCATTTGCGTTTCATGACTTAATTTAGGAAAGGATATAGACGTTTATAACACATTATTTCAATACACACTAGACCTAATGATTCAACCCCCAAAAATCATTCTCATTGAAAATGCCTCTTTTTTGTAAAAAAAAAAAAAAAAAAAAAAATATTAGGTGCCATTGCGTTATTACAGAATCGCTTGTGATATTTGGCCTACGTTTGGCCATAGCCAATGTTTTAGATCCAATTATAAAATGGATATAGCTCAATGAGAAAATTAGAGAGCATAATTCAAAACAAGAAATGATCCCCGTTTTACCTACATGCGTTTTATTGCAGAGGAGCATCGCTTTAAAGATCAGTGTGCCAAAGTGTATAGCCGGGCTACAGGTGTCTGGTTGGATATTTTGGCACGTGTGTGGAGCAAATCCCACAAATCCGCCGGAAAGCAACAATGAAGTCTGGGGGTGTAATTTCCTTAGTTCACATGTCAAACAAGATTAAATCCGAGCTTGAGTTCTGTGTGTAAACCAGGGAAACAAAAAAAAAACTTTTTGACCTATACACACCGGGGTTCCAAATCTCCTTAAATGTACTTTGTGTGCTTTTCTAAAAATATATGCAACCTTTACTCGCCAGCACACGTTCCTGAAGCAAGGCTGTTGACTTAAAAATCGGAATAAATACGGAAACGGCAATGCCTTACTTACACACGCTACCACCGGTCAATTTAAGCATGCGGAAAATACATTGTTAATATACGTGGCATAACATTGTTGTGAATAATCAATCGGTGCTTTATAATTGCAATTTCAACTCATGCTTTTTTTTAAATAAAACACAATCAATTCGAATGTGTTGTTCGTTTGTTATTTTCTGTCGCTGTTGAATTGACCTCGTGCGTGTCAAGATGTTTAGTTAAGATTTAAACAGCTCACTTTGTTTATTTTTCGATCGCTTTAAAGAAAGAAGTTGAGCAGCGTGTTGATTCGAAAGGAGGTATTACCTAATCGGGAATACAGAATTTGCTGATAATTTAAACGGCTTGTTATTTAACAAATATTAAACATAGTAAATCGATTCGTATAAATATGACAATTTCATATTAAATTAATGAGACTTTACACATGCATATCCGTTGAACAAAAAACCGGAGTCAGCTCTTTAAACAATTGAAGATTAAATTATATTATTTGCTAAATTGCTGTCATATTTATTAATTGCTTGAATGCATACAGCCATTAAACACATGTTCGAGATGCACTATTCAAGCGTTTGTTAAACCGATTACACCAATTTGTATTTCTTTTAAGTTCGTATATGTTTAAAACACCATTAGTTTTGCCCCGTGATCACTAGATAAAGAACGAAATGTGGGTACTCTCGTCATCGTGTTGGCAGTGGAGGAAAATTTATTTCTTTAAAGATCAAAAACACTTTTATAAATGGGTTTGACAGTCTTTCATTTATCTAATAATACCCAGACGGCGTATAATTGAAATACTAAACCAATCAACCTGTCAAATAGTCACCACAGTATAAACCAATGTTGCCTGTATAATCTTTCTCATCATGGAGTTCTCTTATATTTTTATTGCAGAGAAAGACAATTTTGTTTACCGCCATCGTTATTTTATATAATACCTAAGTTATAAATGTACTTCCTCTGGTTGGTTCATTCGTAGTCACCTGGTAACATGCATGACAGTTTGATTTGATATAAATCTGGGTATTCAGCTGCCAATTCAAGACTCATTTATCACAGGATCAAGTCCGTCTGTCAACCCTCAATATATACGAGTGAGTCACACGGTTTGCTCCCTGTTTTCCATCATATTTAAACAAGAAACAGTGTGAGGTAGACAAT
Organism: Mopalia ciliata; assembly: GCA_034783835.1. Taxonomy (NCBI): domain Eukaryota; kingdom Metazoa; phylum Mollusca; class Polyplacophora; order Chitonida; family Mopaliidae; genus Mopalia; species Mopalia ciliata. The sequence continues at coordinate 1,956 of JAVFBW010142087.1, read as the reverse complement.
TCATCGTCATATAAGTGAACTACTCTCGAGTCCGAAGTATAACCGCAATCAAACAAATAAACAAGTATTATTTATCCGATATGTATGGGAATATCCAGCGCATATATCAATTCCCAGAAAAACAGTCAGGGCTTGTACTGACTCAGTTTCTGGCATTGGGAAAGTAAACTGGATTTTGGTATTGTCGATTACATTTGTCATAATTTTTTGGCGAAGGCCTTGGTCAATATTTCGGCCTTGGGTCAATATCAGAGCATTATCACGTTGCCAAAATTCCACAGCCGTATACATTCCAGTTGGTCAGCAAAACGCCACAAAATACAATCGGATAGGTAAGAATGTTTAGATTTTTGACAGGAAACAGTAAAGTAAAATGGAATTTGGCATTGTCAATTAGATTTCTCATATGTTTTGGCAAAGGCCTGGGTCAGTATATTTACTTTTGGTCAATATCACAGCAATATCACGTTGTAAAACGATGGCCAACAAAACGCCATAAAATACATTTGGATAGGTGAAGAATTTTTTTAACTTTTAAAGATCTCAAGCTTGTGGCTCAGTTACCATGTTTTTAAACTTAATTACATTTACCAAAACTCATCGTTATTTCATGATCGTTTAAACCAAATGACAGAGGGCGCTAATCTGTTTGATCATTCGACCCTTGACCTCGATATACAAGGACAGCGTAAATATTGTATTAATGATTGTTTAAGTCGGTCAGCAAGAACTACAAATACGAAACTATATAAAGAAATGAAGGTTATGCCCCCTTGAAGAGCTTTGTATGTGGGTGCACGATTGGCTCTTCTCGTGCTTTCTCGCGTTACTTGTCATGTACGGACAGTCAGCCAACGTGTTATCTTTAACGTCACGTGATGTTTTGACTAGAATAAATGATAATAAAGCCAGTAGTGCACCTTCATGATGCACGCAATGTTATGGCCTATCTTCTTTCGAAGGTAGAATAAGGATTGCATAGACATCTCTCCAATAAATAGCGACGATCTTCCAATAACGTGTGATAATCGTTTAGAAAATGGTCATGATAACCAGTAAGGTGATCATAGTTCAATACATTATGATGATTTTATAATAATTTGTGATCATATTCCATTAAATGAAAATGGTCTACCAATTTGTGATCATCATCTGGTGACGATCTCTGACCATCGTACAGTAATTGGAAAATATCGTTTAATAATATTGTATCATTCACCAGTTATCGATATACTTAAATAAGATGAACAGTATTTAAAACAGTAATTTGCTTAATATCCTGTCGTCGACATATTCAAACAAGATGAACAGTATTCAAAACTGTAATTTGCTTAATATCCTGTCTTCGACATATTCAAATAAGATGAACAGTATTAAAAATGTAATTTGCTAAATATCCTGTTGATCAAACAGTCATCCCATGCATTAATAAGTACCATCTCGTCAAGCAAGCTCTGTGCTGTGCATAACAAATACTGAATAATATCCGATTTCTACTTTTGGCATGCATGTTTTAAAGCACAAACGACACTAGTAGCAGTAGTTACTCTGATACGGTGTTAAATAATTGTTGGCATTTGTCGGTAGTAGAGTAATCGTATAAAAAGGAGAAAAAGTAAACCCAATCTAACGTTTTTTCCTATGTACCGGAAGTTTGAAAACGGATCTCAGAAATCCAGGAATTTCACTATTATCTGGCGAATTAAGTAGTGATCATGGGCTCAAATCGAAGATCACATGCACAAAACTGTATATATATATATATAATAGTTCAGCAGCGTTTAAACTATGAACAATATACCGCTCGCATGGGTTTCCTTTTTTTAAAAGACCAAGCGAACAGTTTTATTAGTACGGTAATCCAAGATCTGTTGCGGGCGGTTGGAGGGAGCTTCATGTTGCCCTGGTGCTCTCAGAGCTAAAGGGGAACAGAAAGCCGATTTGTTTGTGGTGTCT
>JAVFBW010142076.1:0-12855 GCA_034783835.1 Mopalia ciliata | reverse complement strand
TGAACAGGCGGACTCGATCGGGTGAAGGGTACATCAAAGCAGGTTCAGTTTAGTAAGTGCACAAGCTACCACCACTCGAAAATATGAAACCATTTTGCTTTATTTTTCACAAAAGCACATTTATGTTTTTAAAAAAGTCAACATACATGTGCAAACGGTGGAAAACCATGAGGAAAACCACACCTGCGATTGCCGGAGCCACATCTTATGACTAACTCATTTACCTGAGCGTCGACAGACAGAATCAAGCTTGTGAAAGGTACATCAAACTAGGCTCAGAAAGTGCACTCACTAACCACTAAGCCACAGCCACGGGCCCCACTGACATGTGAAGTACAGAAGATCTAGCATTGTACAATAAGACACATTGCAGAGTTTATTGTGAGATCATAATGTTAACCAGAGAATGGTCCCATCAGTGTCTTTGAAAGACTCAAGATTTATGTTTTTATTGGTAGCTTTCACTTATGACGCTGACTATCCACTTCTCGCTAAGCCTTTGTTAAATACAATGGAAAACTGAGAGGAAGCTTTGTAAAAACCACCCCCGCAGTAGGTTTCTCTTATATATCTGAGGCTGACAAAAAGGAATCAAATCAATATCCGAGAAGCAGTTCTGGTACTCTTCCAATCAAATTCAACTTAAGATATAGGGTAAATGTACAATGAGACACCTTGTTCTCGCAGAAATAATAGTGTTTTCATCTTGATTTCTGACAAAAACCATGATGACATGACAAACAGGTTAATTTCTTGCTGCCATTTAGCTCAACAAAAATCCAGGCATCAGGAAACTCTATCTAATAAGGAAAAAATGAAAGAAAAACAGAAGCCAGAAGCAATGAAAACACTCCATATTATACTCCTGAGGGTGATTAAAATATTCTATCGATTACTGTCATTTGGCTCTTGAGACTGCAGACAAGATCTATAGATTCTGAAACAATTCTATACAAGGAGACAATAGGCCTTCAAGAAACAAGAAATAGAAATACAATACAGTACAGGGCAGAAATAACTTGACATGCTACGCGATTCTGTCCCGATTCTTACGCGACTACACAAAAACCAAAATATTTCTAATCGCAGCTGAAGGAAAACAGATGCGCAACTAGATGAAAACAAACGCGCGACTGAAAGAAAACATACAATATACTACATCGCGATTGGCCCTTAGTGATAGATTTTGTTACGATTATTTTAGTAGGCCGACAACACACTCCATTGTGTTTTGGCGGTTTTTGGGCAAACAGACTCTTGCACAACCTCGAGCAGGAAAATGAAGTGGCGGGAAAGAGGTCAAGTTCGGGTCATCACGCGCTGATCGAGTCCAGTTGTGACATGTTATTGTTTCTGAGATAAACAAAACTTGTCTTTACATGTTTTTAAACGCGTGATTGTTTTTGTTTTGACGCGTAGTTATTTTTGTTTTGACACGTATGAATCACAGCACCTTTTATTTCAATCGGGACACATGCGGTTTTTTGTTTTTATTTTGGCGCGACGAGTGTCAAAGTTATTTCTGCCCTGTACTGTACATATATATAGTTTCCACACTACAATATACATGTATACATGAAGGCCACTTGCATTAAGGTGCAATATTGGCTTCATTATCATTTATTCTAAAATAAACATCCTGTGATGTTAACAACAATGTTGGCTGACAGCATGTGCAATGAACATGACAAATACATGTACATGTAACGTGAGCACCTCACTCGTTAGATAGACATACTGCCACCAAAAGAAAAAATTAAAAATTTCTCGTGACCTCTAATTTTCAGGTTAAAAATTTCTCCCCAGATTCCACATACAGCTCAAATACGGTTCGGAAAAAAATCTTAAGCATCATGTACTATAGGTTAAACTTTTATCCATTAAATTCAATTTGACATCAATATTAGAGTACGTTTTATAAAAAATTATTATTTAAAAAAAATTCTAGCCAGACATAGAACTCATGATTTCCCAGGGGTGCCTACTGCGGAAAAGAAATCACTGAGCCACTGAGTTAATAAGCTGATTGTAGCTCATTCTCAAAGATCACTTTTATAACATGCACATAATTTTTTTTTACTTTTAGTCTTTACACAAAAAAGGCTCAATGAAAGATTATAAGAGAAATATTTAAAATGAAACATTATTTATTTGACATTCTTGAATGGAAAAGCTGAGGTTGCACAATTACTCGTAAGCAAAAAATCGTGTGTATAACGTCTGCCTCCTACAGTACTACATGTGCTCTGCTAACTGGCCTAATGGCCTGAAAGCAGAATAATGGTATTAGCCTTGTACAGATGGTTGATCGCTGATTTCTAAGATAAGGAAATACTACATTATATGCTCACTGGAAAATCTGCTAGTGCTATAAGCTTACAGCACATGTACAGGGATTGACAAAAAGCCATTTTGAGAGGCCAAATAAGGGCCCCCTCAAATTGAAAAAAAAAAAACCCCCACATTTTTAGCTGAAATATAATTTTTTTATACCATATTTGAATACCAATCAGAGCTTTTATTTAAAATGTAAAGGCTGTCAAATTGTAATTTTATCAATTTTTGATTTAATGTCATGTGAAGGTACCATGTTTAATGTATATTATACCTATATATGCAAATAAAATAAAAATAAAAAAATTTCCGATTTAATTTTTGCTTTAAAAAAAATTACTCAAGAAAATGATTAACTTAAGATCAATCCTCAAAAAATGTCCTCAAGACCTCTGAGAGTGCCACTCTTTTTCAGTCAATGATGCACCTACATAAAATATCTCAGGGCAATACAGTTGTGGATCATTCAGCTTTGAAAGGATTCTCCGCTGGTGACAAACAAAGACCGGCATGACAAGATCGGACTATCATAAGACATCACAATTGGAAATCGTGTTGCCCCTTGGCTAGAAGATATCAGGTTACATGTGTTTTGATGGCACTTCTGGCATTCCTTATCAAAACGCAAATCAACATGTCATTCTATGCCTTTTTTTATAAGAAACCCTACACACAGCCGACTGCCTTATCGGTAGGATTTCCTTCCCTCGGATGGGAGATGACGTAACGGTAAAAGTGCTGGAATTATTGACAGGCATAGGAAACCATAAGGTACAGGTCATTCTACCATAAATCACCTCAAATTCCATTCATGACAAATCCTGACTTTTTTGCCAGTTGTGACAATATTATAACATGTAATTAAACAAATTTACATTTTCTAAATAATGTTTATGCTTTCTAACTGTAAAAGTCATCTTCTGCTGCTCAAAACACAAAGTCTTTTAAGTGGCTTCCAAAATTCTAATTTTATGGAGAAATTTGAGGGGATTGAGGGTAAAGTATCTGTTCTACACTTAGAATAACCAAGAAAACACTTCTTATTCCTAAATCCCTTAAACCGTTGGTTAAATTTCAGGGAACTGTTGTGGCTACTGTTAAATCCAGTTAGATGAGAGCTGTAGTGGAAATATCTGGGTCTGGGGTTAGAATCATAATTGGAAGAGTTGGTGTTGACGATGCTAAAGGCTGTGGATCGCCAGTGAACGAGGTGAGTATGCTATAACCAGACAGTTAATCACTGTTGGTCTATTAGCAGGCAAAGAGACAGCCAAGAGAATTCAACCCATGTGGTACGGTCAATACGACTGTACATATCATTTGCCTTCAACAAGTCACCCTTACAATACGATAAATGTTTGTTCATTTGGTTAAGCCGCCATGTTCTATAGCTAATGGTTTTTACATTAGTGTTTAATGTATGAGCTTACACAAGAGAATTTAACTTCTATGATAACTTTGCATTGTGGGTAATTGGGTAAAAGTGGACAAACAGCATTTAATTTATGTGATGACTTTGCATTTTGGGTAATTGGCGAAAATCGGATAAAGAGCATTTAACTTATGTGAAGACTTTGCATTGCGGTTAATTGGCGAAAATCGGACATTCAACTTATGTTATGATTTTGCATTGTTTGTAATTGGGAAAAAGTGGACAAAGAGCATTAAACTTTTGTGATGACTTTGCATTCTGGGTAATTGGCGAAAATAGGACAAAGAGCTTTCAACTTATGTGATGACTTTGCATTGTGAGTAATTGGGGAAAAGTGGACAAAGAGCATTTAACTATGTGATGACTTTGCATTGTGGGTAATAAGTCAAAAGTGGACAAAGAGCATTTAACTTAATATCGTCACCAATAGAATTATATGAATAAAAACACCCACTCCTAAGTTTCTCCAAATAATCATTAACCATAGTAAGACTATAGTTGGAAAGCTCAGAAAAAAATGCTGCAAAAAACGAATATAGAATTTTGTGGTAAAAAAAACAAACCTCCTTCTGTATCAGAATACAGGTTCTTCATAATCAATGGACAAAAACATAAAATCATCTGAAACTACAATGTATGATAAATCCATTGTCATTCCTATCTGAAGCTCTGGATGGTCATTACTTGAGTTTACTGGAACTGTTTTAGTTAGGTGGATAACTCACAGTAGACAGTGACAGCCTGTGGAATAAAACCTAACTGCCAAATGACACCTTTCTCATTTTCTTCCTGGCTTCAGGCGTCGAATCTGTCTGATAGCCCTCCCTTATCACAGACTCAACAGCATCCACTGGACATTTAGCTAATGTACTAGGGTAAAATCACAACATAGTGTAATGGAACAGACAAAATGTGAACTAATAGGTCTGACGGCTTGGGGTTAAAGGTGTACTAAAGTTGCATTTGACTTTCATTATAGCACTCCTGCCAGTTCAATGAGTAAAGGTTAGTTTGTTTAATTAGAGTTTAATGATGGTGGAACAATGACACCAATGGTCAGTATTTAATCTAGATGTTTGTTTATTTGAATGGGGTTTTACATCGTACTCAAGGGTATTTCACTTATATGACGACAGATTGTCCACTTCACACTGCACTCATCCTTATTACAGTGGAAAACCAGGAGGAAACCTTGTAAAAACCACCCCTGCGATTGCCGGAGCCACAGCATGTGACTTGCTCATATACCTGATGGTCGACAGGCTGACTTGATCCGGTCAATGGTACATAGAAGCAGGGTCAGTTTAGTAAGCGCACACACTACTACTTAGCCACGGCTGCAGGCCTTATTTTATGTAGAAGCAGATGATCAAATAGTATAGGAATATAAATGATTGCACAAAAACATGAGAACAAATTCTATGCTATCACCAGAAGGTATGGGAAACACTTGTCACAAGATCAAACAAAACATCAGAAAAGCTGTTTAATAGACTGCAGAACTTTACCCCATACACTGCAAACAGATCTAAGGTGTAGAGAAAAATGCATACTTCTGTGCTGTTGAAACACATATAGTAGATAAAACCCATTCTGCCAATTATAGAGTGGCCATCACATCCCATTAAATGAAGGACGGGAGTGCCAAGGTGCCAAACTGTCGGAAACATAACATCATTGACAATTATTTAGTCAGCATAGATCCGGCCTTAGGGAAAGCAATCTGATACGATAGCACCTGAACCAATCAATCACAGAGCGAGCAACCAATCAGCCCATGTGTAGTGTCATATTATTAAACCGAGAAAACGTGAGGTCATAATGGCTCGGGAACACAAAACCAACAGATAGCAATATTGACGTTCTAGTCGTATTGGATTATAAGCTGTTAATAGATTACCAGAGCAATGTCCTGAAATAACACTCCTCTAATGCTCGTTGGTGCTTTAAAATAGATCAGTTATAAGCTGGGACTTAGCCAGAAATTATGGTCTCCAAAACTGTAATTTTGCTTCACTTTTTAAGTAACTAGTTTTTTCCAATTTTACCAGTTTCCATATCTTTTGCATGTTTAAGTTTCTTCAAACAGGGTCTCCAAATGAGGTTATTGTTAAGTTCAGGGTGTCCAGAGGACAAGTGGACACCCCTCTGCCTAAGCCTTTGGTCATAAGTATGGTATACTTCATGAGTGAATCGTTGGACAAGAGACAAGAACTCCATACATTAAACGGGGGGGAGGGAGACCAGAACATTTTGAGCAAACAGAATTGACAAACCAGGAATTGTGTTTGCTTGGAAAAAGTTTTATGCCATACTTGAAAGACAATACAGGATAATTACGTATGAAAGGCACAATGTCAACATATTGGCTTCTTGTTACATCTTAGTTTCGAGACTACCAGTGCAACAAAAAGCTTCCTCCCTATCACCTGCCCAATGGGTGCAGGAAGCCATTTTCCAATACAGGTAAGTACAATACACTTGACCCGCAACAGGGTGTAATATTATTAAGAAAGCTGCAAAGCAAAGTGCTTCAAACCACACCGAAATAGGGTTCCTGTTTATACTGCTTGGTTCTAGGGACAAGATAGGCCTCAAGGCAGGGCGGTTTCTAGAAAAAATTTCCAGGTTCCTATCCCAAATTCTTCAGACCATAATCAGGGTTCTGAATCCCCTTTTAGCTTGATTTTAACAGGAATTTATGAAAATAGTAATAAATATTGACATTTGGGCTTGAAATACATGTAGTTTGGGCGCACATACATTTTCTGTAACTCAAATGGCTCTGGATACTTCTCTGCCAGGGTACAATATAGTTTTTAGAAAAATGTTCAAAGTTCCAATTGCAAATTCATCATGTTAATATTCCTCATTGTTTGGATTTCTAAATAGTCCTGTGCGGGTACTGTCTGTTTAACAGGTAGCTGTGTGTCCCCAGTAGCTGCTTGGTAAAGAATTTTGTGCAATGTCTCAGTAACCTACCAGTGAATTAAAGATTTATAGCGTATAAGAAAGAAGTGTTTATACAGTCTTTTCCATCAGACCATAATCAGGGCTCTGTACCCCCTTTTAAATTTGAAAACTCAGTTATATTGAAAATAGTAATACTTACATACATTAGTTTGAGCTTGAAATATTTTTTGGCGACCATATGTTTTCAGCAATGAAAGTGGCTCTGGAAATTTCTCTGCATCCCGCCAGTTTATTTTAACACCTAGTGAAGGTGGCTCCATGAGCCAGAAGTTCCATTTATGATACACTTCTAAAAGCAATCATACTGGCACAGGGATGTAGATCAATTAAAATCGACGCCAAGTATGGTTTCCCTTTAAACATTAAATGGTGAATAAATTTTCATAAGCACTTACCTACGCAGTTGTCACATAAACTGCAGTGTGAAGCCCGTGGAGGTCGGAATATTTTACATGTGAAACAATACTTTAGTTTGATTATCTGCCCTTTGATGACGACCTCTTTGGTACGTGGAGGTGGTCTGTAGGTATTAGGAGAAGTTGAATTTGGTACCTCTGTAATAAAGAAAAACACAATATTAAAATAATGTGTGGTTCCCAAGCAGTGACGTTTTTGTGATTTACAAAAATACCTTAAAATATTTTACTTTTATTTCACATGAGTACCAGTCTTTAAAATAAATTCCTTAGCTGAATCACTTAATAAAAGGTTTTATCAAGAGAAGAGGTCAAACACTTGCAAAAGATTATGTTGGGCTAGTCAATCCAATCCCTAGTTTCAATTGACCTTCATGGGAAGAGATTTGTTTTCAGAATGTGTACATGTATATTATTAAAATGTTAACTTCAGAAAGAATATGTACATGTACTTAATAGTGTGTACTGCTCTAACATCGAGTAAGTAGAGTATAACATGCAAAGTACATGTACTGTTCAATTTGGTGTGTATCATAAAATTTGATTCTTATGATTCATTGTACATAATTGAAATGGACAGTTTTAACCATAAGGATTTTTTAATATCCAAAAAACGTTTGATATGTTGACACTTGCATGTGTCATTTTCAGTTGTTCTGTTGCTCTTTAAAAAATAAAAAAAAAATAAATTTTTTTTGTTTGTTTTACAAATAATAAATCCATAGAATTGTGAATGTGTTCACGCCACAGCGTAACTGAAATACCACTGAATGTGCATTAAACAATGATAAATCAATCAATTTGATTGATTGATGCCTACTCAAGGGTATTTTACTTAAATGATGGTGTTTTCTAACTGAAATTGATAGTAGCATAGGCATAAATTTGAACTGTTTACTCCGTTGAAAGTTTATTTTCCTCCAGTGCTATAAAGACAGCTTTATCAGGCTTAAACAAACTGTCCTTTTATGGTCAGAAGGCCTATGTAATAAGAGGAACTAGGGAATTTACATCAAAAGAAATCACAGGTAATCAGTTTCATTTGAATCTAAATTAAAGGTGCCAGATGAACAAGTAAAATGTACACGTAATTCCCTCCCACTAGCTTCAAAAAGGCCACAAACCACTTGATTGAAGTTCTGTTATTTATAACATTAAATGACAGCTTGACATTTAGAGGATACAATTACTGATGTAGCATTTTATGAGAACACAGGTATTAAATTGGACACAAAACATCAATAAATCATAATCAATACATCGTGATCCAGAAATTAAAGCTATAATAAATTATCACTAAAGCTTACAGGTAGATTAAGGCGATGAACATTGCTGTAGTAAGAGACTAGTTCAACGTGAACAGAAGAATAACGTCACAAAGAAACCATAACAACAAAGGAAGTCTTAAATATGTGTTACCATAGTAACCTTATATCGGAAATAAATAAATTTAGCCAGTGCCGCTAACAATTTCTTTGCCTTGTGAAATTTATTCCATGTATCATTATATGCTAGCTGTTCCTGGCATGTGTATCTGCTGTTAGTAATCATTTAACAGCCGGGGTCTGCATTATTCCTGGACCTCACAGTGCCTTATCCACAAGTAATTTATATAATGGAAAAGATGAAACAGCCAGCAAATGTACTGTACTGGAGACAAAAGACAGGACAGTCACAGAACATAATACAAAGAAATCACAAACCACTTCATGTTAAATTTGGGGTTTACATCACCTTTAGTTTATTCTACTTATATATGTTGGCATGACACTCACAGTCTGATAATTAATAAGTGAAGAAACCATCCTCAAAGTCATTGGCTACTAAGAATGGCGATATCCGATGCCTCAATGGATCAACTTCTTGTTGCCCCTATACATCTAGCTCTAAGAGCACTACGGCAACAAGAAGTTTTAATGTTATCGGAATAATTCAATAATCCCATTATCCAATAAATATGTAATAAATCAGCATCATATGGAATCTATAATAAGCTACATGTATTAATCATGTCAAACTCTGATTTAATAAGCGAATTAAAAAGCATCATGACAGCTGAGGCCGGATAAACGTGAGGAGATAATTCAAATTTATCTCAGAATTTATAGTTCCATTGGAAGATCAATCTGATAAAATCACTGTTAATCAGGTGAAGTTTCTAATAAATTATCAAAAATACATGTACATGTACCAGCTGGAGATACATGTACATTTTAGTGATTGACTGATTGATAAAAAAAACCCCTGGTATATGTATCATATATATGCCATTATATTATCATAAAATGAGTTTTGCTGTTTTGAAAATTGTTTGCTTCTCCAATATGTGTCCCATGCTTTGTTTGATTAGGGTGCTATGCGGCCTATGCCATACTTCCTTTCACTCATATGATGATGTGCCAGCCAAATTGACGTGACAAAAGGATTATCACAAGATGCAATGAAAAAAAATAATGTTTGTTTCATTGGATTTAACATTATTTCAGTCACATGGTAGCGTGCCTTTCTATAGGTAAAGCAAACCACACTCAGCTCAACTGGCAACAAACAGAGACCAGACTTCACCTAAATGAACGCCGACTTAATACAGAGAAATTGGTTTCATGTTGCCCAAAAGCTCTGAGAGCACCGGGGCAACACAAAGCTCCCTCGGCTCCCAATCCTTTAAAAGTCTGAGGGCTAAACCTAAATGTAGCAGATTTGCTTGCGACAATGCAACACGTAGAGGTCCAGTTTAAGATGGTGCTCTCTCTCCTGCAGAATAACTTTAGACGGATCTGTGGGAAATATTGATCCTAAACACAAGACTGTTCAGCTTCAGTTATTATACATGTATAATAACCCTGATCACTGATTACCCGTTAACTAGCTCAGACACAACAGTGTGAAATCAACAGGGCCATTTCAGTCTGAATTCATTTGTGGTACCATAAACATGAATTATCTCACACTATGAACAAAGAATATATTAATTCTATACGTGCCAGAAATATAATCAATATGTCAACATATATGCCAAAGAATTTTAGTCTAGTCACAGTCACGATAGTACAGCTTTTCCCAATATTTAAGGTGGTTCTGTAAACTAATGTTCTGGCAATTTTAGGAGACTTTCTGATATGTTTTTAATTTGTTTCCTGGGCAATGATAAACTGTTTGCTTTATTGGTTTTCATGCCATATTATCCTTATATAAGGTAATTTCAACCATATGGTGGCAAACTAATCCAATCAATGGATGAGGAGACAACTGTGAATGATACTATCAACTAGGAGATTTGTTTTTTTTTTGTTTGTTTGATTGGTGTTTAACGTCGTACTCAAGGGTATTTCACTTATATGACGCCGGACAAAAATACAGAACATCACAAACAAATCTGCTTCCCATCACCCTTTAGCTCTGCGAACACCAGGGCAACAGAAAACAACCTCTTTTCTCGCCTCTTAGGACAACCGACCGAGGAAGCCGAGGGAGTATTCTGCAGGGCAATGGCCCACCCGCTCCCTCACGGGCCAAAAAAAAAACATCTTGATCTAAAAATTATAAACATGTCTTTAGGTTTGGTAAGAAAAGTGACTTATCTAACAGGTCATGCTTAATTAGAGCATTTCACTGACATCTAGGCGATGTATTTCTACATTAAAAAGGCACAAGGCACAGCAACACATCCCTATAAAAATGTAATGCTGCTAGTCTTCATACAGTGTTTAGTAAAGAAAATACAACTTTTGTGTGAAATACACTGCCCTTAGCCAGAGGGCTTTGGTAAGAGTCCTGTAAAACCAATTTTAAATGAAAAGAGTATCATAATAATTCAACAATTTTCACTAGTTTTTACATCTTCTGAGTCCAACATCCCTATATTCAATGGTATGAGATCAGCAATGTCATCATACCCAGTATAATGTTATTCAATGATACAGTTATCAATATGATTGTTAATATCTAGGTTAGAGGCAGCGTCTTCAAACGCTGTCTGACAAATTGGGCATCGAACTATTTTGTTCACTGTTGGTATAGTTGGTTTAGTTTGGCGAGAAAATGCTGCAAATATAGTGGCCTGCTTTCTCTTTTTCTGACTTGATGAAAACGTTCCTGAATAAAGACATGCAGATTCTTCTGGCATGCTCACTAGGGGGCGCTTCTTTGAAAAACTTGATTTTCTTGAATTTTTAATAGATCCCTTTGAATTTTTTTCCTCCTTTGTTGAAATCTGTTCCTTGGAACATTTATTTTTGGACTTGTCCTTAGAATTGAAGTTTTCATTATTTTCAGAGGGAGTCAGATGTACAGTTTCCAGACTGTTCTTTTTACACAAGTCAGAATTGTCAACATTTTTTTTTGCTGGACACTTTTTAAAGAATGTTCTAATAGTGACCGGTGGACTAAGAGCTTTTGAAAGACATTTAGGCAAGACAGGAGAAGCATCTTCTATCCTGGCCTGTGACCGTTTCTGTGCTGATTGTTTTGTTGGAACGGGCATACCCTGGGTTAAAGTCTGCAACAACAACATTATTGACAATACAAATTACAACAGAAAGATGTTAAGAAGAAGTTAATGGCTGGATGATAAAGTTAAAAAGAAAAACAAAAAATGCAAGCCTATAGTTGGGCCCTGTCTGTGGTGGTCTATTTACATATTTATTGCTTGACTAATTGGTGTTTTTTGCCGTGCTTAAAAGTTATGGGTGATTAACTTATATGTGGCATTGTTTTTTAACAAAATTTACAATAGCATAACCACATTGATGCTAAACAAAGACAGTACATCACAAACATAGCATCTTTGTGTCGCACCCTAGTCAACAGGGAGCTAAAAGCCTGTGGGACTGTGTATGGAATGAGGTCTACAAATATTCACTTACTGTTTGGACTTCATGTATTCTTTGCATGAGTAAGTCTTCTCGTAGAGCTTTCTCAACTTCCGGAATGAGGACTTCTGGGTAGCGAATACCGACCACACGCTCCCCATTATTTAACTCAGCCCTTACCACCCGAATATTCGTCTCATTTTTACTAGAAGAAAAATAGAAATTATCTTGTTGATTGACTTTTGGCTGCCTTTTTCATCCATAAACTCCATAAATTCACTTATATGACAGCGACATTTTCCAACAATAGTCCACACTAGCACAACCAAGATGTGAAGCCTTTTCATAATGTCAAAAAGTTCATTTTTTTTCCATTGCTAAGAAAAGACATCATTGCTACTCTTCAAACAGAACATCCAGAGGGCGGATTCCTCAGAAAACAGGCTATAAACTTTATTTGTGTATATTACTTGAATAAAATTGGGAGACCAGGTTTAGTGAGCGTTATAACCATTTGGGTATTTTATTGTATTGTGGTTACACTGTATCTTTGTTTGTTTACATGCACAATACTTTTAAAACTATCAAAAAAAGTTACAATTATTGGTAAATGAAACTATACATCATAATACATGTATATGTGTTTTACTGCTCCCAAACACAATAAGATTTCTTAATCATTTAGTTTGATGATCTTCAATCAAGGTTATTTCACTGTGGTAGGATTATACAGACCCCAATATTAATAGATTGTTTGTTTGTTTGATTGGTGTTTCACGTCGTACTCAAGGGTATTTCACTTATATGACAACGGACACAAATACAGAACATCACAAACAAATCTGCTTCCCGCTACCCTTTAGCTCTGCGAACACCAGGGCAACAGAAA
>JAVFBW010142065.1:0-12857 GCA_034783835.1 Mopalia ciliata | reverse complement strand
GAACCCTTCCTGGCATACACATTGGTAAGACCCTTTATCGTTTCGACAGCGATCTGTACATAGGTTTTCGTGTACCACACATTCGTTTATATCTAAACCAAAATATCCAATCATTATATCTTTCCAAAACCGAATTAAACTCACATGGGGGTGTTAAATAATCAAAGATCTCAATTTCACTTTTATATGTGTATCCCACAAATCTATTCAGAGACAAAAATAACAAATTAAAGGACATAGAAAATATGTGACAAATATGTAGCACAAATTAACAGAGGTAGATTAAAAAGTCCTTATGCCAAATAAAGTATTACAAAGAAACAGGCAGTAACCAAGGAAACAATGAACTAAAGGCTATCGCCGTTTGGTCAAGGACTATTCAGTAAAAGTCCTTGGAAAACGATATTGTATACACAGTGATAAAACACAATAGCCTCTCCGGATTGGGACTGAATGTCTTCCGATTTAGGCTTCTTGTCTACTGACTAGGATTTTATGTCTCCAGACTGTTACATCATGGCTGCAGAATGGGACATTATGTCTCCCAATTGTTACATCATGGCTGCAGAATGGGACATTATGTCTCCTGAATGTTACATCATGGCTGCAGAATGGGACATATGTCTAACAATCGGGAGGCATAATTCCCGATTGTAACACCATGGTGGCAGAATGTCTCCCGATTTGGAGTTACGTCTAGCGGTTGAGACATTTCCTAATTAAGACATTATCTTATAATTAGGGTTTGTTATCCTCTTGATTTGACTTATTATCTCAAATCTAGGACTGATTATCTCTTAATTAGTAGATAATATGACAGAAAATTGAGGCTCATATGCGCTGACGTCCAGTTAACCAACACGTATTCCAAACGTGTTTATTAGCAAGTGTCCTACGCAATGATGGGTAAGTTTTTTTATTTTATTTTTATATCGATGTCAGCTTGCATTGCTTCAATCTCCTTGACATTTTCTTCGCACGCATATAGTATAAACTTCTGATATTACATAGTTGTGTACAGCTACACCACAGTGTAAGTTCGTCGTTTACTACACTAAGTTTCAAAAACACCATTACCGTTACACAAAATAAAATAAAATTCTTAAAAACAAGAAAACCAGGAATGACACATAAGCCATGTATTGTGCTCATATGTTCTTCTCTTTAACATACCCATTTGGCATATCGGTGTCCAAAGACCCTGGGTGCCAGGGTTATTGTACAATATTTCAAAATCCTCGTCAAAAGTATAGAATGACTTTTCCTGACCATATCTATAAATAAAATTATTATAATTCAAATACACGACAATGTTTTGTTTTAGAATTCAGTTAAAAATACTATAAGACCTGACAAAATCTCTTTGACAAGACCGCTGCCAGTCGATATTACAGAATATACCTTGACTGATCATATGTCAATGACAAACAGTAATGGCTGGGTCAGTTTAAGACATGCTGCAATCTAAGTTTACTTTGTGTTATGGTCCTAGCCATATCAGAATAATAATATTTTATTCTGTTAGAATATTTCATAAACATTTACTCCCGAAGTAACTACACGCCGGAAAAGTTTATCGTGCTCTTGACAACCTTCCAACTCCAAACACCGAACTGACGTCACAGTCATACTGTGATAACACACGATGCGAATTTTGCCTCTCCCATGGCAGTTCCGTCTTGCTAACATTGATGTGCATGCAAGGTATATTACATGCAATCTACGACTGAATGTAGCACTCGTAAATTGTATGTGTTTGAATTTCCATTAACCGAAATAATATATCAAAGTACAGGCGAATCGCCAACATGACCTTATAGAGAAAACGTAAGAAGAAATGACCAAGGTATATTTTTACGGGAAATATTAAAATCTATCAGCTGAAGTCGGTGACAAACCCTAATCTGAAAAGGGAACGTATAACTTTGCATCCTGTGTGGCCACCAGTAACAGATACCTTTTATCAGCTCCGTACTGCACCGCATACGGCTTTTGTAATTTGGGAACAAAACTCTTCCTAAAAAAGTCTCTTAATGATCTGTTTATGGAAGCTAGTTGAGTTGGTTCTGGACACAGAGTTCCAGTGTCTTGGAGCCGACCCTCATGTATGGTAGGTGGAAATGACACGACTGGACCATAACAGTACCCTGTATAGTCTTCTGTCACGTATACATGGTTTTCTTGACAGGCTTTCAGAGCTATTCCGAAGTACAAAACAATAAATCCAAATAAACTATAATGTCAGAGAATAAAGTCTGAAAAGTCATGTCATAAATTGGTAGCACATTACACATTACATTATTTAACCAAAAATAGGAAATCGCGCTCTTTGTAAATACAAGCATTAATAACCATATAGTAAGCATATTCTTTGTATATTACATAATGTATTATTGATTCACAAAATACACGAATTCTAAAGGATCTCACATTTTTCGGTGTGGTAAGTCGCCAGAAAACTGAAGTCTTTCCAGAATTTCAGTTTGACGTGAACAACGGTCAGGTTGAAGCCAAATCGCATTGGAAAGACCGGTAATTCAGTGTAGCTGGTATTATGTAGAATGTTGCCGCTGTCCGATAAGAAGGTTATTTGAACAATCCCGGAGGTATTGATAAGTTGTATGAATAGATATACAGAAGTGGCATTCAATGGTTCCAAGGAGAAACACATATCACTGTCCTCTGAATCGGACGAGGGTGTCTTCAGATCCGGGAATTTCAACGAAAACACTGATCCACTGGCGAATGTAAACGTTGTCCGAGTTTTGTCTGAATTTAATAGAAGAAAAAAACGGGTTGGTCTAAAAAAAATATTGATTAAAAAAACAAACGCGGTTACCTTTAAATTTATGCAATAAAAGATTAATTGATGGGAGGGAGCTTCCTGTTGTCCCTGTGCACTCGAGAAAGGGCAACATGAAGCCGATCGGTTTTAGATTACGCTGTATTGTGTCCTGTGATTGACCTGTTTGTGCTGTCTTATCTTTGTGCGTTGCCAGTGTTGTCGAGTGTGATTTCCTTTACCAATTGGGCTGATTCGCTGTCATAGCAGTGAAATAACTGTAAATAAGGCGTTTTACCTCAACCAAAGAAAGAAAAAGCAGTAAAAATAACTTTCTCGTTACCATTATCCCGACAGGAAAATCATCCCGACTGGATATGTTATCGACAAATCGTTAGGAGTTGCCAGGTGGATCAATCCACGTTAAAAGAGACTTGTGTATACGAGGGCGGCATCCCATAAATGAGTAAGTATGAAATGTTGGCTGGAATACAGCCATGTGGTATTTGTTTCATATTTCCATATGTGTGATATAGCTGTCCTACGCACTGATGGGTAACTTTCAGAGGTATTTCCGTATTTTTTACACGGCTATGGATCTCTTTTAAGTCATGTTTGGCAGATCAAATGTGTCAGAAAGTTCAGTATATCAAATTTTATGTACACTCTAACTCTGTCTGCTAAATATGGTTACATGGTATGATATACTTTTACAGATACAGAACTCTGTATTTGAAACTTTCGTACTCGTGAACTGAAAGGGTGCAACGCTCGTCGCGGCACAGTTAGATATATGTGCTTGGAAGTTTTCAAATGTCTTTATAATACTTTGGTTAGGAGTCAAGACTCGAATTAAAATAATTATATATACTTTCCTCTAATATTTTAGTTGAATAAATATTGCAGTTCTAAATTCACTTACGCGAGTGCTAATCACTCTGATGAACCGATTTATACTGACCCAGGTGTGTATCCACCAATGCGCGTTTCTCTTGTCTCGACAGTGAAGCGAAAATTTATTCTTACTAAAACTGCGTTTATGGGATAAATGGGATTTTTAAATTCCTGATCGGGTTAGCACATTATGAAACTCGAGTAGTATTGTTCATTTATTTCACAGTGGACGCTTGGAATAATTGACAATTATTACCTTTCTCTGATACATTTGATGTTTTCGGTTCACTCATTAGAGAATCTCTCTATCCCATGATGTCTTTTTTTAATCAATGTATTCCTGGCGATAAATGTAACTGGTTTTGAGAGTCGGCCAGGGAATGGAATACGAAAACGTTACTATAATGGCAACCTCTTTTTTCTTGCGAAAAGCTCCTGTAGAACTCTCTATTACATCACGACGTCAACGAAACATGTCCGTTCTTCACCAACGACCTTACAGACTTTAAGGTGAGTTCATGTGAACGATTTCCTAATACGTCCTATATCAACAAATGTTACCCTGTAACCTAAGCTTTATCTTCATACATCCATATGAGAGTCTCGGTCTATGAATATCAGCGTTCCTTTTTCACAATCACCAGGCTTCAAAGATATTCATCGGATTCATGCACTGTCGTTGGATTACCACCATTGCATTTTGTTAAAACTTCAGAAGACCAATGCGTATAAGTTCTGAAAACGTCTGTCTGTTGGTGTTCTTACCAACCATTCGTTTAAGAACCAAGTCTATTTTACTTATGTTGACAAACCAACATATTCAGATTTTGACAGAATATTTGGTTACCAATAATAAGTTCTCAAATTGTAGAATTGACTTGTCAACACGAGTTACAAAATTGCCTTTTGTTTGTTAAGTGACGTATAGATACGAGTAAGATACATATAAAACAGATATTTAAAAAATTGCCTCACCTCTCATCAGGGTAAATGTAAGATTAAACACAGAATCCACCCCAGAACAATCACTGATAACTTGGACGGCCATTAGGTCCGTTAATAAGGTGAACAATGGCATGGTGGAATTCTCTGTGATATTTGTACAAGAATTGAACAGAACCCTACTCTGAGAGGTAATCTTAATGTAGTCGAAACAGGCTGAAAAAATCGATATGTTTCTAACATGAATATAAACACTAAAAAAAACGCCGACATAACTAAGTAAATGTTAAACGAATGGGTACAGGGTACCTAAATGTTACACTGGAACCTTATAAATAACCATATATTGTCTGGAATTCTATGAATTTGATCATTAAATAGCTTCACATAGACAGCAATGTCATAAAGGATGTTAATATATATACATTTACCAAAAGGTAATACATTATTTCATTATTTTTATGTGATATTTGTTTATTCTTGAAATCAGAAATTTAAACTCAGCCACACTTGAATTTATATTTGGTTCAATATTCGGTTTAAATAATCTTCTTAACACAGTGGCGACAAAACTTCCAACGGCATCTGTGAAAGGATATCTACAGTACTTACATGTGGAACTAAACGTCACGACCTCAACGGACACATTGAACTTCAATCCTTCTTCTGTCTTGAAGATAATTTGGTGATCACTCTCTTTTGTGTCTGGTTTGATTGTGTATATGTGGGGTAAATTAATAGGATAGTCAGATGCCTTCAAGATAATTTCCGTTGGGACATCTAAATATCAATGATATAGAATATACTTTGATGCTTACACAACACTTTACAATTGTACACAAATACACACATCGAGTTAATAGATTTTAAGTTCGCTTTGAAATGTTTTTGTATCTTCCTATCCTGAATCCATGTATAGATATATACGCTTGTCGATTGTTATAAAGAAATCCGGATAAAGCATATTCTATGTAAGACTATAAATCATCATCTGTTCTTTGTTCTTTTTATTGGGGTATATAGCGGGGCTTTGACATCGATTGAATTACAGGACAAGTAGATTCAGACAAGTATAGAAGGAAGCAACACATCATTTTTCATGCCTTCATTATTAATCGCTCTTAAGTGCAATAACTACAATTATGATAACAGTGCAAATACTTTACTGAAGAAAACAAGTGTCTTTCCCGCTCGTGTATGTTTGTCACAAATCAAGAAGCCAATGGCTTAAAGTGATGTTATATGTTACAGATTGTGCTCAAATCAAGATTTCAAATATCAGATATTGAAGAAAACTTACAACAATTTTGCTTCTTTTATAATGGTAAGAATTAGTGGGTTTTACAATTAATTGTCCATCAAACTTTCTGCTGGAAGCCAAAGAGGTTATCGAGAATACTTACCATGCAATCGTTGTGATATATCTCTGTACTCTACAAGCAGTGTAGCTCGGTCAGTAACGTTCGACCTGTTGTAAATACCAACATACTGGGGTGACATTTCATCAACTTTCAAGGACTCATCGGCTGACCAGAAAACTCCACCACCTGCATGAGTTGTTATTTCAACAGTAGAGCCACTAGTTGCTTTTATGTAAACTAGCCACCGACTGCCCTTCTCGTAACATAGCTTTCTTATGGATTTCCTGTGTCCAAGCCGTATTTCGTGCACTTTTAAAACCAGTAGACAAAATTCGTTGAACTCCCTAACGTTATCAGCAATTCTCAGTTCAAATTTCGTTGATATTCTTTTCTCGGAATCGAATGGACGAAGGGTATATTTGCACGAAAAGCTGCTATTTGTGCCATTTATCCCATGGGCTATGTTTGGGAAAGGAATTACAAATTGTCCCTGGCCAGATTCCAACTCACAAAAACAATCTGCAAAACACAGCGCATAATTTTCATATGCTTGTTATTGATCTGACACCATCAGTGTCACTGAATCACTGTAAACAAATAGTGTATCTGAGTCTCTGTAAACAGAGAGTGTTACTAAGCCAATGTAAAGAAAGAGTGTCACTAATTCACTGTAGACAAAAAGTGTATTTGAGTCACTGTAAACTATGTGTCACTGAGTCACTGTAAACAAAAGGTGTCTCTGAGTCTCTGTAAACAACGAGTGTTACTAAGTCACTGTAACGAAAGAGTGTCACTAATTCACTGTAGACGAAGAGTGTATCTGAGTCACTGTAAAGTTTCTGTCACTGAGTCTCTGTAAACAAAAGGTGTCTCAAAGTCTCTATAAACAAAGAGTGTATCTGCATCTCTGTAAACAAAAGGTGTCTCTGAGTCTCTGTAATCAAAAAATGTATCTGAGTCTCTGTAAACAAAAGGTGTATCTGAGTCTCTGTAAACAAAGAGTGTTACTGAGTCTGTAAACAAAGTGTGTCGCTGAGTCAATGTAAACAAAGAGTGTCATTTATTTACTGTTAAGTCTGTATAATGATAAAGTGAAGAAAACAACGAAGGGGCTTAACCTAGATCTCAAATCTTACCGCTTCTAAAATCGATGTGGTTTCCATACCAACAGGCTAGTAGTCGAAATGATTTCTACTATATTGAGATGAAAGTGAGTCTTGATCCTTACACTTACCGATTACAAAATGATCTGTATCAAAAGTTAGTCGATGCCGTTTTTTTGGTTATAATAATCTAGAAAGGATCAAAGTAATTGGTTAACTTAGAAGATAACTTTCCTCACCACACTGTCTGATGTTTAAGATGTACTGGCTCCGCTCTACTCTATTGAATACATCAAAAGTTCCTTTACCGAGCGCCACTTGTTTCTGTGATGTTTCTTTTAGAAAAGAGACATCTGAAATTATTCAAACCAAACACATTTTATATGAAACAAAGTAAAGAAAATAAAAACACTCCTTTATATGCCCAAGTCTAGTTTCAAATGGCTTCGTGTTCACTTAAGCGAACAGGAACAAAACGAAGACTGATAGGTGATTCGATCGATTTATTTTGTTAAAACTCTCCTAGGCTGCAGTTGAATGATTAGGATGTTCTGAAACGTAGAGGACAAACCTACACGTAACTGTGGATCTTCAACTGATAGGGAATGATGCATAGCCAACTTTGTTGTAACAAGCTGCAACAGATACTTTAATAAACTCCTGATAATGAAGTAACAACTGATACTGTAATATATTTACCAGGTACTATTCTAACAGATCCTGTAATCAATTGTTACCGATATTGTAGTAATATATGTTTTTAAAGGAATATTTAATTGCCTCAGAATGTTAATGTGCTAAGATTGCTGAATGTAGCTATTGGTTGATATATGTAATTCAAATGTACTTATATGAAATTCGGGTCAATGACACATTGGGGTATGGAACACCAGTCTCGAAATTTACAGTCCCATCTGCCTACGCAACTGTCCACCAGGTGGAGCCAAATTCAATACCTTGATCTGTGACCACCCTTTGCAGCCAGAACTGCGCGACATCGCCTGATGGGCATGGAACGAATCAATCGTTGGATGTTCCTCTGTGGAATCCTTCTCAACTCTTTCTGCAACATGTGGAACAGCTGATCAAGGGTCACTGGTTGATTTTTGGCGCTGACGCACTCGTCTATCGATTTGGTTCAAATCCAGAGATTTGGAGGGGCATATGGGAGGACATTGAAGTTGTTGTTGGCGAGGTAGTCCATTGTATCATGTGCCGGATGGGATCGAACACTATCGTGTTGGAATAGCTCCCTCTGGCTGTCGACAAGCGGAAAGACGTTTGGACGGAGAATGTCATCAATGTAGCGATTGGCTGTCAAATTGCCGATCCAATCCCCCTGCCGAATCTGTTAACTTCCCTTATACAGTTTAGTGCATATCTTTCAATACGTCGCCTGGGCAGAAAACGTGACTCATCTGAGAACCATATTCTCCTCCAATCTTGCAAATTCCATTGCTGTACTCTGTTACACCATCGGATCCGTTGACGCTGATGTAGACGTGTTAAGGAGGGGGCAACTTTGGGTCGTCTTGCTCGGATTCCAGTCTCTATTAGACGGTTCCTGATTGTCTGGTCGGACACTCTGCGAGCTTCCAACTGTGTTTGAAGCTTGATTGTGTCACGTGCAGAACGACGGCGATCACGCAAATGAGATACCCGGATGTATCGATCTTCAGTCTGTGTGGCGACTCGAGGCCTCCTCGATCATGGACCGTCATTTACAGTATTGGTCTGGACATTCCGATCCCATAAGCGTGTTACCGTGCCAGGATGAACGTCGAAGGTCTTCGCAATGAAACTCTTGGATTCGCCAGCTTGCAAACGCCCAATGGCAATATTTCTGTCGGCTGCGTTGAGACGTGGCATGTTCTTCGATCATAACATTCGATAATTATCACAATTCTGCCTGATTCATTTGGGTTTTTATAGCTGAGCCCTTTACTCATGCTTTGCACGTGCAAATCAGTTATTTGGACTTTTACTTGTTTTTCACGATGATTTTCATGATCATGATAAAAACGACAGCGTTATAAATCATCAAGAGTTGCGTTTGAGCGAGGGTTTGGTTAACATAGACGTTAGAAACAAATATATATCATGTGTATTTGGTCGTGCTACTTTTTCAAATTCTCTTTTGCGTTTCTTTTTTTGAAGAGTGTATATTTTTTCATAGATAACTTGTTTCATAAATAACCCATTTCATAGCTATAACATTATAAGTATATTCGAATATTGCTTATTTCACCTCATTGATATATATTGTTTTTCATAGATAACTTATTTCCTTTATAACTTATTTCATAGTTAACATTATATATCCATTCTGTTCGAATATTTCGTGTTTAATATGCCTAATTGACATATAACTTTATTTTATAGCTTATTAAGATGTAGATCTTTGACAGAAAGGCTAACGTAAAATACGGTATTTGATAGAAACGTTTAATTGTATTACTTACTTAAACATAGTATAAACTGTCTCCTGCGTGCTATCAGTAAGACAATCTATATATTCCCTTGCGAAATCTTGCATACCTCAAAACGGACTTTTTACTCGGTCATTTGTATATTTTCATTCACCTAGCAATAGTTCTGAAAAGGTAAACAACACGTAAAGAAATATCGGGAGAATAAACACTAGATTGATATTGTGGTCTGTATAATAACCTGAAGTGGATAACTTGATAGAGATCTCTGGAATGAAATATAAACGTAGTCTACAATAAACTAAGATGTTGTTATCCACAAAATCCTATTTCAATCCTATATGAAGCTCAAGTGTAATGCTACAAATATAAATATTGTCATTACATTTTTTTCTCACACTTATGTTACAACTGAAGTACGGCAAATTCGTTATTTTTATATAATATTTTCTTAGTTTGAACAGATTCTAGTTCAGAAAATTTTACCTGTTGTATACGTTGAAACCCATTGGGAATCGAACCCAAGAGTCTCAAAGTTAGGCACCGAATCGCCGGTAGTATAGGCTAAAAACCGACCACCTATAGACCACTCAGCCATCCGACCAAGCGCAACTACCAGAGAGGGACGCGCACAAATAGGCCTAGAGGAAAGATTATACTATTAATCAAAGAAATAGTATACCTATGGAAATGCAATGGATCAGTCAAATGATCAACAGTATTTAAAGTTTCATAACTTATTTCACGGATAACTTATTTCACAGATAACTTATTTTACGGATAACTTATTTCACAGATAACTTATTTCACAGATAACATATTTAGAGCCCTTGTCTTGCTAGCCGGTTACACGAGTTAGGATGCGAGGGGAGACAAGAACTAGATTTTTGCTCTATATAAAAACTATTAACTGTTTCACAGCTTGATTATAAAAACCATTTAATACATAACTTTATTTCATATAGCTTATTAAAAGGTAGATATTTTACAGAAAGGGCACCCGAAGATAGCAATACTGGTGCAAATAACAATTTAACTGTAACGTTTATAAATAATTTTTGTGTCTTTTAGAAAGTGAAGAATAACAGTATTTTCTTTATTTTGGGATGACACTCTCTTAGTTTGAACAGATTCTAGTTCATAAAATTTTGCAGGTTGAAATCCGTCCGGGAATCGAACCAACGACCCTCAGTGTAAGGCACCAAATCTCCAGCACTAAATGCCTGCCACCTAGACCACTCAGCCACCCGGCCTTCTTCTATGAAATGTTTATATTAAACTATTTAATTCTCCCCATGTGTCACATGTTGACACTGTGACACAAGATGAATCACGCTCACCATCCGTTTTTATTCGCTAAGGCCCCAAACAACTGGCACCGCTAACACCAGATTATATCGCTAATAGCGGATTAGATATAGACCTACAACATGGCGCGACGTCAACTTATAGTGGGTTACATTTAATAGCACTTTGAGCAACCGGGCCACGATTCTTTATGATGAAAAGAGGTGTGTTAACTCTATGTTTATTGATACTGAATTTTTTTTCTGTACACCAGTATAGAAACCCTTTTTGGTATAAATTACGTTAAAAGTGGAAACAAATCTCGCTTATGTTGCTTATGCTATACTTAGTAAGCCAACCATATATAGGCCGGTAGCTCGAAGCGGCATTAAATTTAATCCACCATTAGATGACGTCACGCCATGTTGAAGGTCTATCTCTAACCCGGTGTTAGCGATTTAATCTGGTGTTAGCGGCTAATGGCCTTTCGAGCAGCTGGTCGCTGGATGTCCATTATTTATACAAGTGAAATGTAGACGGATAAGAGTAAACTGTATTTGAAAACGTCATTCATCAGATCCATAAGCACCGCTTTTTTTTTTAACCAAAACTATACCTCTGCCACAGCTACTATAAAGATAATTAGGTTACCAACACACTGAACGTATACAACGAGAAATAGCAAAAAATTCGTGACGAAAAGATAATTGTTTCTTTTAAATATTATATATGTTTTCGTTTCGTGGAGGATCAGTTAGTAAAAGCCCTTCGTAGCTGATTAATTTAACCCAGAGTTTAAACCATGACGTCATGGAAGTTTTGTTTCAGGGGGAGACAATTAAGTCTTTTAAACCTCAAACACAACACGGGGTCCATCAGTTGTCGATGTTTTTAACGTTTTATGAAGACTTGTTACTTACCTTGAGGCTTTCTTACTATTCCAAGTGAGATATTAATTACAACAAGGTGTGTTCGTTCTATTTTTGACCCTCAGATAATCTAATTTTCCACTCTTAAAAACACAGTACAGACTGTCAATTATATCTCTGTGATAAAAGTTTTATATTCCCGTATGATATCTTGCACAATGCAAAACCGACAATTTTACAATGTCATTCTACAAAGTTTTTAACCCATATTTTTTCCTTGTTTATCGAGGATTCGGAATTCGTTTTTTACTATTTAGCACAGACAGCGTTATGAAGTGCGCTGACAATCTATTTAATGATGATATTGTCTTATTAAGTTCGACACCATGCTGCATGTTAAAGCCGAGTGTAAACTATACTCAATATCAGTACACTGACACATTAAAGTATCAAAACCTCAGATCAACACAAATTATAACATGAAATCCAATTCAAACAACCCAGCATGTGCATACATGTAGTGGGGTGCTGTGGAGCTCCTGGCCCGCACCACACTACTGAACAAGGAGCGGCTGTTCTCAATTTAGTAGTTGGATCCTGCTCCTTATAACATATTAAGGAAAGATTGTTCTTTATTCTGTACATAGCAAATACGTTTTGAGTTGACCTGCTGACAATGGTGCGACCTAACTTATGATAAGCATATATGTCTCATAGTCATGCACTTTAATAACATTTGATGTATAATAACATTGTGTTCTCGATATATATTTTTTTCTCCATAAACTGTGTTTCCGCACAAAAAGTTATATATAATTTAAACTCAATACAATCACATTACAGGTTTGCATTTGCCTGAATTGCATACATCGACTGATATAGGCCAAAGCAATGGTAATATTGCTTACCGTAAAATTCTATACATGTATGTAGTTTTGTCTTTAAATAGTTTTTCAAATTGTTGCCTCAGTCGTATTTTAAAATCCATTATACAAATAATCACACTCATTAGATGTTTACAATGAGGGCGAAGGCAATTTTATTTTATTTTTTTTGTTCAAATCCCGATAGAAGCAAGCAATGTGTTTTTTCTACAATAAAAATATACACATATTCCTGCTAGACATATTCACGAGTTTAAATCTCGTTAAAGGCAATTTTTTTTGTACGTAGAAGAATACATATATTAT
>JAVFBW010142054.1:0-12857 GCA_034783835.1 Mopalia ciliata | reverse complement strand
TTTTGCAATATTTTTAAAATAATAAATTGATTGTCACCACGTTTACATATATGCAATCCTGGGTATTCAAGCTTTCCAAAAATATATACATATATATGGTTTAGATTTATATTCTTTTGCATCAGAGACTAAATACAACGGGTGTTCTGAAAATCGACAGAGGAGTCCAGTAAGACCGTAACAACTTTAGAGGTATCTATGCTTTTTTCGATAATGGAAGACACATTTTCAGAGACTCGTTCAAAGAAAATGTGTAGTTTACATTGCACGTAAATACCCCTGATCGGGCTTATATAAATGCGTTCAATGTAAGAAACACACACTTTCGTTGACTGACCAAATAATTTGTTCATAAATTGTCTGTTAAAATAATGAAATCCATATTTCACAATGACATGTTGACTGAATATTTTATTTCCCTGTCAAAACAAAATAAATCACAATATAAAGTTATTCCCGTGCAAATTACGACAAGGCATCTTGCAAGTCAACATAGCCCGATGTAGCGGACGCTTTGGATCCGGCTTTATTCTGGAATCGGCTTCAAGGCTTAACTGAGCTTGACTTATAACGGTTGTATTGTTCACAATTATCTATAATCCAGCTGTGTATTTGGGCTCTGTTTGTGTTTTTCAGTAGCCAAGTCGTATATAAGATTATAAGGTTAACATATGCAGATAAACCCCTGGTCAGGTACATTTAAGATTGTCTTCTTCGAAGTCTCAGATGCCTTGGTTGTCCATGTCCAAACGTTCAGTGGTTTATCAGTTATATGAAAACACACTCTAGATCTTCCAAACGCCACGATATGAATATCGTCCACACACTTGACATCAGTAAAATAGCATGGCTTCTTTAATA
Organism: Mopalia ciliata; assembly: GCA_034783835.1. NCBI lineage: Eukaryota > Metazoa > Mollusca > Polyplacophora > Chitonida > Mopaliidae > Mopalia > Mopalia ciliata. Next base: position 11,996 of record JAVFBW010142054.1, on the reverse strand, counting down.
ACATGTGAGATGAACTTAAACAAATCCGACCAAGCTGATTCCATATCCGGTGTCCAGCGTTCGCCCAGGGCGGGAGCAATGGCGTAAATAAATTGAGGTCCGATCAACTGTGAATATAAAGAAAGATGATATTAGGAAATGCAATGCATGTGTCATAAAGAAATAGTAGACGTCTCTCCTGATAATATCCTACAAGCAAAGACGTTTGGAATTCAGCTAAAAGTATTCCCAAAAAGTTACTCATTGATGGTGTCGTTCATAAAAAACGATTTCAGACAGAGTAACCGATTTAGGTCTATCCAGAAATATGTGAATATAATAATAGGGCTATTTGTACTCGACCAAACTGTGTATGTGTAAACTAACTGGATAGTTTTTTTTTTATGTTTGCGATTGCTTAAGATTATAATCGAGTGTTCACACGCCTGTCTAATAAAATAATACATAACATGTATTAGCCCATTTTCCTCACATAAAGAGTTTCACGCAGTCGCTCACCATGATCACTTTGTCATAACATAAATAGCTTGAAAATTCGCAATATTGCTGTGCACTCAAAAGATTTTCTGAAGGGAAACCTCTATAACTTTTTTAAAATTAAAAGATCTGCTTTGGAGGTATAATAATGAACGTTGAAAATACGTCTTCCTCATGTTGCTTGAAGTTTCGACAACATGGTACATGAGCAATGTCGCAACATAGTCTGAAGTGATTTTCGGATAAAAAATATCTATCTTCTTTGATGAAGAAATACAATGAAACTAAATTTGGTTAGAACCTGTGACTTGTACTTCCCACAATAGACTATAATCCTTAATAATTCCATAATTTTTTTAAATAAAATAATATAATGCTAGCAACATATTATTTGCAATAGCCGGTACGTTTTTAACTAACACTGAACGTAAATAGTAGGCCATCGAATTTTTTTTTTTTACAATTTCCTTAAACAGATGTTTGGTTTCTTATAAAGGTTGATGGCCGAGCTATAGCATTCATGTTCTTGCTACGATACATCCGCTTTTATTGAGCTTCTTACAAAAACACAGCAGATGTTATATGTTAATCAACTAGACACACAGTCATAAACATTATACGTCTTCAGTGAGATTCGGGGTTGTTAAATACTATAACCATGTAATTCTAGTATCGCACCATATAAACGAATCTAAATATTGTTGTAGATTGACTAGACATCGCGTTGACAGAAAAAGGGTTATTATTTATTCACCGTAAACTGGGATCCAGTATGCGTAGATTAGTGCCTATTAGTGCATTTATGGCTAGGGATATATACGTCACGCTGTCTTTAGATACTTGTCTGGTCGATTATTTGCGTGACTTAGTTTCTTGTTATTCATTGAGTTTATCAATTCCCTATGCAATGTCGATCCCTTGTATTGCTTCTAATTCTACCTGAGATGGGAATTAACATGTTTCAGTGCTCTGGAATATAGTATTTACGATTTGGAGGAAATTGGCACATTGGTCGGATATGCTAAGATTTTGAAACCATTGTGGCTTTTAAAACCATAAAATCAAAGAAGCTGATACAAAACCAGACCGGAATTTAAACATCGTCCGCTAAACATGTTAAAATTTTAGCTCTATGTGGCAAATGTGTGCATCATCATCAATGTTTAACTCAACCCTATTCACAAAACAACTCCTGTAAGTATTTTATTTTGCTAAATAAGAGGTTAAGCATTTAAGGTATATGTATCCTATGTGTGAATATGTGGATACTCCGGATAGCGGATTGTTGATAACTGATGATCCAATAGTTACTAATTCCAGTTTTAATACATATCCAAGGAAAAATGCCGTCTTTTCTGACCTATTTTTGATGGGTGTTTAGCAACTGTATGTCCAGGTAAATTTTCAACTAAGTGGAAATATCCCTTGGAATGAAAAATATAGCTATAACCTTTGGCATTGACATTTGAACTATATTAAACTTATTTTTATGAAATTCACTTCAGGCGGTATAAGTATAACAGTGTTTGTATAGTCAACTAAAGTTAACGATATATCAAATAATACGAAATAAATATTAAAGTCTTTCGTTTTTTTAAGAACCTTACGTTGAACAGCCATATTTTGTAGTGACACTTAACTTAAACACAGTTTGAGTATAGCCAATCTTTTTCTACTTTATTAGGGTCAACTACTGTTTCAGGTGGGAAGATATAGGGTTGGTTGGTTTGTTTGATTGTAGTTTTACGCCGTAGTTTAGGTTATTTCACTCACATTGCGGTGTGCTAGACCAACTGAAGGAAGGCAACTATCCTTTACACAACAGGACAATACAAAGAGAAAAAACCCAGAGCGGTTTCTTGTTCCTCTTAATTTCAGAAAGCACTGTGGCAACAGGAAGCTCTCTCCAACCACCCGCGGGAAGATATAAGGACACAGGGTTATGCACTGTTCTGTAGTGTTTTCACAGTTTGATCAAAAGGGAGAATGGCTGTCTATTTAGTATAAACTATTATTTTAACAATCGTAAATCTATCTATTCATTCCTAAAATTAAAATCCAGTTATATAACTAATAGTGGTGTACTGTGACAAAAGCAGTCTTTTTTAAACCGTCGTGGACATTCTTACTTTGACACATACGCAGATAAACTAGTACGACAGTCACAAAAAGTCGGTGCCATTAAGCCATCTATTAACTTGCACACCAGCAAAAAGCCACTTCATTCCGTTATCAAACTAAAAAATCGGTACCAATATGCCATCTATATTGAGAGAGATTTTTTTTTTTAATTTTTTTTTTTTACAATAATTGATTATCGTTTCATCAAATATACTGGAATTATCTTAGGTAACAAGAATCCCATTTTGTGAATTTATATCGGCTACACGATTAATAACACATATTGGATTCTACTGAAGACATGATCTTGTTATGCTTTCACAAAGATCAGCAGAAGCGACGAGCACTTACGTCAATATAATCTACTTTGGCGCTGTACATAACGTGCCGGGCTCCTAATTCGTGTAACATTTCCTCCAGTTTTTTTGGCTCTTCGATTCTGGAGAGGCACTTTTCTACGGTACCCATTACTCTGAGGGCGTGAGATCGGAGCTGGGTGCTATGTGATAGATCCTCTTTGGACATACCCTTGAATGGCATGAAGACATCCTGCACATCAGGGTGGGTCTCAAATAAACTGAAATACAAGAACAAAAACGGTATTTAACGCCTGTTACTCACCTCTAATGTATAACTAATTATAAATCTATAGTACACACAAGACATGTTTTTTGCATTTTATTCAAGTTTTAAATTCCTATTCTATTAATGCATTTGAATTGCATCGATTGCAAAACAATCAGTCAGCAATTCATATGTTGTGGCAGTTTCTTTTTTGTTTAGTAAAAACATATCACAAATAAGTCGATAGTTATTATTTATATGCTGATGTTATTACCTAATAAATATTTTATTGTCATTCAACAAAATTTAATTTAGAGACAAATCAAAGTATGTTGTCACAAATATTCATTTGTATACTTGATATTTCCCAGCAAGAGTTTTCAAATTTCCACTTTATAAGACCGACTCCATTGTATTTGAGTCGGAATAACTACGTTTCCATGGAGTAGGGGCTACAAATCCGCTATGATCAGATTCACATCAGAATAAAACCGATGACAAAATAATTGCTTGAACTTATGTTATTTGTGGCCAGCTATTTATGAACAGAACATGTGATAAAACAGAATAATGTGGTGTAGATATTGTTCAACTCATTCGCAGAAGCAATGCTTAATTGGGCTCGCAGAATCGAGTAATGCTTGGCCTAAATTACACAGGGAATTATCAATCGATCTTAATAGTGGCATTTTTTTTTACGAAACAAATTGCATCAAAATTGTCCCCAAGAGTTTTGCTGATGAATACTGCTTTTGTCAATAAACATGATCCACGGGTATGGAACCAACAGGTTTTTATTTTAGGTTAGGTTTTACAGTTTCCGGGGATAGCAGACTTTTTGCAATCACAGATTGGGATTAAATAATGAAGAAAACACGCGTATAGTAGTGAAAGAAATTCCAAATATGAACAAAGTATTGCTAAGAAATGAAAGTGAACAAGTTTAGCGTAAGCATACATGGATACGTTAGTAGTCACATCGATTTTTCATCGCTCAATAATCATTCTATCCCGAAAGAGAATTACTGATAAGACAATAGTGCCACAAAACCATACCCATAAATAGTGGCGTGGAGTTAGCCAGCAGTAAACGTGTAATAGATTTTCGGTGTAGATTACACTAGCGATTAGGTCGTAGAGTTGTCGGGACCGTAAACCTATTAGTTGGATCAGAAGGTCAATAGTCAATATAAACCCAACCGCCAATGTTATGGTTATTCCCAACTTATCAATACTCTCTTCTATCTTTATCAAATTCAGCAAATACCATCCATTTATTGACAACGAGCCAGCTTTAAAACGGGGAGCCTAATAGCCGCTGGGTATTCATGGAAGGTTTCACTGAAGTTCCATATTTGACACAAACATGGGAAGCGTGTTGATAATGTTAGAAAATTAAACTTTCTCCAGTAATAACTAAAGACAACATTGCTGATCACCAAACACATTCCTTTAAGCCTGAGGGCCAATCAAATTGAAGAGAGTAATGACAGTCTCTAGTCCCATATCTTCAACAGGGGGCTGGGAGGGAGCTTCCTGTTACCCTGGTGCTCACAGAGTTTAGGGGCAACATGAAACCGACATCATTGCGACTTTTATTAGTTACTTCCTATGATTGCCCTGTCATGTTACTGCTTGTTGGCTTTGTTGTGGAGATAGTTTCCTTCACGCGTTGAGCTTTGTGTCGTCATAGGAGGGAAATAATTTTTAGTACGGCGTTAAACTCCAATCAAACTCATGCATATCTTCATGAAAAGAGCTCTTGTTTGAACGATTTTCACATCTTTCCACGATCTCAAGAACTTCCTTCCTGGATGTTGGCCGGGTCATGGGCGCATTACGCTCCCAATATAATAGATTTGTACGATCTTTAAATGCGAATAGTGCTAGCGAACATAGAGATTTTATTCAGTTTAATTTGGTAAATTTTAGTGTTCATTTTATGTTCTAGTTTCAATTAATTAAAAATTGTACAAAAAAGTTTGGCCTGGCAAAAGTGACTGAGGAGTTCAAGTAAATATGTAGTCAAACGTAGATTTTAATCAGCAACCTGACATGTATTTTGGGGGGTAGCGATTAAAATCAGATCAACAGGAGTGTATGGGGGCCGGAATTAAAAACATACTATTGATGTACTTCCTCCTCTGCTAGCGTTTATAAAAGAAACGAAAAACAAATACTCCACACTCTTATATGACTCTAAAATAACATGTTGTGGTTGTTTAATCATGAATCCGATGGAACTCTTTATTGTTCTGTATGGAAAGATCACAGCTCCTGTTCGAAGTATTTCTCTCTGTCTTCTTATATGAATGAACCTTTTTTGTTCCATACATAACCATCCACTTGTCTAAAGAACCATTATTTCTAAGAATGTAGATTTGTTGCTATCAAAAGTGGATCTTTTGACGTAGTGTTGCATGATGGCTATTTCATGGAGAATTATGGCCGCTTCTTTCTTATGCTCGGCAAAGGGGCTGTTATGACCACGTCTGGGTTTTTCGTCTTTCAATATTCATTAGCTATGTGACATTTGATCCATATAGTTAATAAAACGCAAACCTATTGCGGGGATTTATTAGACTAGTTTTAACTTCTAAGGGGTTTCATATCCGCAATAATATATGCTGTTTGTGATATTCACTTTGTAGAAGAAACCCCTTTAAGTGCGATAGAACCTTACACTGAGTCGGTTTGGTGGAGTGTGCACTTCTACCGATTTTATTACCAAGATAAATGTCTGAACGAAAGATGTGTAGGAGAGTTCAAGAAAGTCGCGGGCCATCGATACCACAGACAATTTACATGCTGGATTGTGGGTTGATAGAGAAATAACCCTTTCCCGATTTTATAGTTATATTGTACTTGCTGAAGTGGAAATATAATTATGGCCAGGGAAGTACTTTCAAAGCCTCAAAACTTTTTATAACCATTTTGTTCAATGGCGCCCTCCCTGCCTTGCCAGGCAAACGTTATGAAGTGTAGACAATGCAGCTACGGGTTGACACTGATTTAACCATGGTAATTTATCGAATAAAGCGAGAGCACAATCCTAACCACATAAAAATGGAGACAAAAACATCTTCTGATCGAAAACGGACATAGAGGTCATTCACAAGAGCTTGTGTCTTATTTCAATCTATATATCACTTGGGTCTTTTATTTTATCAAAGCCAAGAGCCGAACGATTGTGATTTTCTTTGCTTAAGAACAGGATTCACATTTTTGACCGTATATTGACCTGACGTTTTTATTATTTAAGTTATTGTTGAACAATTTCAAGTCTACCAAATTCAACTTTTGTCCACCGTTCTTCAGTAGCATATGTCCCCGACCTTAGATTTGAGTAATGTGACTTCCAAGGTGGGTTTTATTACTTTTAAAAAATCCGTTTTTCGAGTAGCTTTATTTCAAACAATTCGCCAACAATTTAGTATGTGTCAACATAATTTTCAAATCAAATAGTTTTGAAACTGTCCATATTATATATTTGTGCGAATTAGCTCAAGATACCTAACGGTAACAAGGGCAAGAGTCTAGAAAACAATATCCATATAATATCACAATAAATTATATTTCAATAGTCTAGATATTTGAGGTGTATGTCATATATCTAAATGTCTTTGTCATATACAACGTATTTGTTATTTTCTTGGCTCGAATTCATTAAAACATTTATTGATGTGGTGCACTTTATCGTGGACAAGCTGATACTGTTGATAGTGTATTGAACTGCACGAGAAACAACACTAGTATTGCTTTTGTATCGACAGATTCGAGATGTTATTGGGGAAACAGGCGTGATCACCAGTATGTATCAATAAGCGAAGAGCAATGGGCTATCCAATCAGGACACGGTAATGGATTTAGGCAGATTGCTAATCAAAGATGTAGATCCAGGACCGTTTTGAATCAGCTTTCATTATCGTCCTGCCGATACGCAAATTTAAGCTGACCCACGCGTGTTAAATAACAGACTAGCCATTATGTTTATGACAGTTTGAATGGGAGCTTATCTGAAGGAGCTTAACCCAAATAACCTGATAATGGAGATTATTTGCCGGTGATAAAAAGATTGTAATTTGATGTTTTGTGGCTAATACATTGACTTGGGTTGGATTGTGTATGATTGTTGATATGCATCCACCAATGGACATATACCTGATTGTTAATGAACAAGTAGTGGTTTTACATTTGACCCATTCACATTGACCATTCAGATTGATCGCCCAACACAGATTACCGTGTACATTCTAAATCAATCACATCACACCAAATCCGTGCGGTTGAAGTCGCGCTGCAAGACCGCGCAATGGGGAATCCCTGGTACACTAAAAAGTAACAATCACTTGAAATGTTTGTTTGTTTGATTGGTGTTTAACGTCGTATTCAAGGATATTTCACTTATATGACGACCGACAGAAATACAGAACATCACAAACAAATCTGCTTCCCGTTACCCTTTAGCTCTGCGAACACCAAGGCAACAGACAGCAACCTCTTTTCTCGCCTCTTACGATCAACCGAGGAAACCGAGGAAGCCGAGGGAGTATTCTGCAGGGCCATGGCAAAGGCGAACATCTTGTTTTAAGGAATTTATTAAAATTCAGGCTGATCTATTGTCTTAAAAGCAGAAAGCCATCTTCAAAGTTTAAAGTTAATCTTTGAAATTATTCTCTACTTATTGTGCCCACAACACATACAGGCATGAATATTCTAGAATTATGTAATAACAGCCATTTTGTTCTACGGAATTTGATGAAATGTAATCCCTTCCGCTGTCTTAACAAGAGGAAGCTACATACCAAGTTTATCCCTGTACTCAAGGGTATTTCATTAATATGATGACAGAATGTCCATTCCACACTGTTCTTCAGTAAAACTGTTGGCAAACAAGTAGGAAACCATATTATAAACCACCCCAGCAATTGCCAGGCCGCATTGTGTGAGTGATTCCTGAATATGGTTTCAACACCTGGACTCAAACGCATGAGCAGTACACCAAAGAAGAATAAGCATTCCAACACGTTAACCACTAAACCACGCCTGCTAGCCTCAATACGAAATTTAAAAAAATATCCAATACTGTAGAAAAAGAAGTCTATGTTACATGTCTGTGTTTATAAAAATTTGACTTCATTATAAAACCAACCCTAAACCTTAAACCAATCCTTAACTTAACCCTAAAACTAACCCTAAACTGAACCCCCAACCTAAAACTTACCCTTAACAAAACCCTACTCATTACACATAATTGCCCTCATTTCTAATCCAAGCAAAGGCACCAGGACCAAGGCCTGGAAACTGGATCATCAAGAAGCCATGAAAGTGCTGTTAATATATACCAGTGAAGAGCTTCTCACTAATAAAGTCTGACATCTCATCCGGTTGAATTGAGAAAAATTTCTGATAATAATAAAAGTCACAGACTTTTAATTATTGCCCTTTATATTTGAAGAACTGTCAATTACTATACGCTCTAATGGTTCAAATTTGATCGGAGTCCCTTAAAGCAAAGACAGTCTCCATGTACCCTTGGGCAACCAATCCATTTAAAGAAAAATACGCTCATCACTGTTTGACAAAGATTCAATCGAGGAAAGTCTGTCAGTTTTAGTGACGGTCATTTACATGTATGATTACACTTCGTGTTAAGCACCAGTGCGCCTCATTGCCCTCAAACTTGTCGCTATGGCAACTCTTGAACTGTCATGGCAGTACATCAAACTTCGCATTTATATTCTTTGGCAGTAAAATTTGATTGCCTTCTTCCAAGCTGAAGAGGAATTAGGCCAGGAGACCAGAAAGATAGCAAGGGAGGCCAGCTAATCATTCCATAATAATCTCCCTGATACATGGATTGACAGCCCGTTGCGATAACTAGTGGTCAATTTCACTAATTAATGTCTAATGACCAGCCAGACAGGTCATGGGACAGAATTGCACATTAATGTTGATTAACTAAACAGATAAAAAAAATCTCCATTGCACTAGGATGACCGTCATATCTCGATAAAGCAAAAAAAAGGCAGGAAGTCTGCCAAAGAGCTCGCCCGTTCCGCAAATGAAAGGGAATACATTCCTTTTGCCTTAAAGGTAAAGATGCAAAATGATTTAATGTATATGCATAAAGCCTGTTAAGAGAAATTAATATGCATGAAATAGCTGAATTGATAATGGCCGTCTCCGCCCATGTTGTGTGACATTTGCCCAAAATTTCAAGACAAATGGGCAATTCACTTTGGACTTATGGTGTTTAATGGAAATTTAATTGAAAAGCTCCTTAAAATAATTAATACGCATATAATAAGCTGAACAGACCATATCCCTCTCCTTTATGCTGCGTTATATTACACAAAAATTTTGGAAAATCGGGCTATTCAATTTGGACTTAGGTATTTAACGCAAATTTACTTAAATACCTGTAGCTCATTAAAATAATTAATATGCATATAATTAGCTGAACAGACAATATCCTTCTCCGCTCATGTTCTGGAACATTTACCCAAAATTTTAGGAAAATCTGTCTATTCAATTTGGATATATAGTGCTTAACACAAATTGTTCCTCATTTTGTGAAAAACAATATCACCTAATTAGCATAATTAATATTCACAGAATTCCATATAATTTTAATTATGTTTTCCTTTCCGGTCAGTGGCAAACTGTGTACAAAATTTCAGAAAAATTCCCTTAGTACATTTCATGATAGAAGCCTTTACATGGCTGATTCCAACGCCGACACCAGGGGTATGACATAATCCCTCCTTACTTTGTACAGGCCAGCTAAAAATAATTGACATTAGCACAACATTAACAAATGTGAAGTGTTTGAATGAAGTTGGAAAGTAAAGACAGCATTGCTACTCTAAAAACAACTCCTTAGCCAGAGAGCTATCCATATTTTATAATTGTCTTAAACAATACATAATGAAAGCAACCAAGGAGATGTTTGTTTGTTTGATTGATTTGGGTTTAACACCATACTTAAGGATATTTCTCAAAATATGGCAGCGTGCCAGCCCACTGGGTGAAGGAAACCCCTCTAGATGCCACTGGCAACAAACAGATTAAGACTGGTTAAATACAGGACAATCACAGGACATAATACAAACAGACCAGCTTCATGTCTGACCAGGGAATCCGGCAGCTCCATCTTAATAAAGAAAGGTAGATTCTTAATGCTGTGCTCAAAGCTATTTCACTCACATGACGCCGGTGTTAGAGCCAGTAGTGTAGAATTTCCCAGTAGTGTAGAAATCGACCAGTAGTGTAGAAGAAATCAACCAGTAGTGTAGAACTGACCAGTAGTGTAGAAAAAATTAACCAGTAGTGTAGAAATTTGCTTAACCAGTAGTGTAGAACAAAAGCAACCAGCAGTGTAGAAAAAAAATGTCCGACCAGTAGTGTAGAAAATGAAAAATGAAATCGACCAGTAGTGTAGAATTTTTTTTTTCTTCACAAAATTCGGCCATAATGAGGTAATATCAATATGTTAAGTATCTCAGGTATAAATTATAGTTGGCGTAAGAAAGATTGATTAACAATGTTAATACATCATCCATAATTTTTATTCGATGTTTAGTTTATATTTTATATTCGATATTCTATCTTATGTTTACACCGCTCATATTCTTATCAGATCCTGGATATAAAGATAGTTTGTTCTGTCTGAACATAATTCTAACTTAGCACAACTCGACTAAACAACACGGCTAAACGTGACATTTAAATTTACATTCTGTGGCCCATATATGGCGCACATTCATAAATTTAAACTTCGATATTGGTTACTTTTCGTATGTGTTACTATATAGTGGTGACCCTTCAATTTATTCCACTGGTGTATTTATGAACATACAGATACATGGGAACAGAAATTCAAGAACAGAAGTTTGACCGAGGATGGCACGGCAAATACAAGCAACGATTACATCTGACAATTATAGACGATTTTTGTTCACTTTTAATACCTTAACAATTTGGCACAAATTGTTTTAATATTTGTATTTATAAATTTATAAATTTATAAATTTTGTTTTACAACCTGTTTCCCTTCTATCAATAAATATAAAATTTATCGTTCATTTATCTTTTATTTCACACTAGGACAAGGGTCTACTCACTTCTCTACTGATCCTATATATCTTTTGGATAAAAAATTCTTAGAGTAAATGAAATACTGCTGTTATTTTCCTTATCAGATGGCGGATCGGTTTAAGATGGTTGAATATACTATACTCGTAAACATCTTAACTATATCTTCGGTTGAACATTGTGATCAGTTATTCTCCATTCTATTTCACTTGAAGACTTATGGAAAATAGTCTTTTCTATCTTACGTGGACATTTTGTGTCGTAAATTCTGCTTTCTTAATAAAATCAAGAGTGTATTGATTTTGAATTATCCGCGTTTTACATAAGACCCGTTTATTTGAAATCCTGTTCAGATGGTGGGGGGAGATATGTAAGTTAGTCAAAACAAACTAATAATATAAATTAGGTTGTATCTCAATATATCTAATGTTTGTATATTTATGTCTCCCACATTGAACTAGTATATGGGTTGTCTTAGTAACACATTTTTTATTTTTGTCTCCAAATATTGAAATTGGCTTTTTGTCTTGAATGCTGTAAGAGATTTATTCAATAACCATTTTAATAACTGTATCGATGTGGATCTGTTTTGTTAGCGCAAATCAGGGAGGAGAGTATTAAGTTGGGTGGTAATCTGAAATTGATTTCATGCTACCCACTTAATATGAAATCAGTTTCAAATTACAGAAGCTCATTAGGAGTAGATTTCAAATTACTATGGGTAATTTTAACAGAGC
>JAVFBW010142053.1:0-22438 GCA_034783835.1 Mopalia ciliata | reverse complement strand
CTGTAATAAACTACCGATAATGTAGTAACAACTGATACTGTAATAAACTACCGATAATGTAGTAACAACTGATACTGCAATAAACTCCCGATAATGTAGTTACAACTGATACTGTAATAAACTCCCGATAATATAGTTACAGCATATATTATAATAAAATTCCTATAATGTAGATACAACTGACGCTGTAATGAAATTCACAAATACAGTCGAAACAACTTGAAACTAACATATAATGATTGCGGGACAAGCCACCCCCTACTATAAAATTATTGATATGCCTACTGTTTTATTACCGTTTCTGCCTGAACACATTTTCACTTCTATACATTTATTATACTATAACAACTAAGCTATCAATCAGTTAAAATTTTCGTCATGTTGATGTTGACATAAAAGTTAGACGAATACGTGTATATTCGCGGCGATTGCAAGTTTGTTGGGTGAAGGTTCAGCTGCCTCGCTCTGGCGTTCACTAATTTATTCAGCATGTCGCGTCAATTCATGGTGTGAATGAAAATTTTTGGAACAAAATTTACTGTAGTTTGGTCAAATTCCTCTGTCTTGGATTCTAGAAAATTTGTATACAGATTCTGAAAAAAAATAGTTCCTTCTTTTGTAAGTTTATTATATTATAGTTGGCATGGCTTATATCGATGTTAATCTACCTTAAGGCGTAGTTTTTTAAAATTTATTTGTAGGCTAAGTATTATTTAGTATTGTCTTTTTAATACGAACACCTCAAACATGCACAATAAAATATTTCGATTGTGATATACATCGGGGTGTCCTGACAGTCCACGACCACTGGGTATTTCATCGCAGCAAACTCGCATGATTCAGCAAGCCATATCTTTTCCAAGCTTGCGCAAGGTCAAACACACTGGATTAGCAACATTCTGAAATAGAATCGATTCTACTTCCTACGTCGAGATATTGATTCTGATATACATCCTGGCCATCTTGTTTGTGGTCTTCATTTGCTAATCTGTGGCAAATCTCGCCCTAAATATTAGCGGAAATTAATGTGTGATGGCATGGCATGGCGTATCAGAGTTGTCTTAGTCTCATACATTATAGAAGCTCTCGTGAAGATACGAGCAGGTGTTCGATCCAATTCTGGAATTCTCTCCCATGATGATTCGCCAGTCCGCCACAAGAGGCGCGCAAGAAGTTCAAAAGTCCGATTTTTATGAACAATGTAGTAGGCCTATAAGTAGTCCTACAGCAAAATGATACCGTGTTAGGAGTTAGGACGGCTTCTGGTTTTAATCAAACGTTTGTGGGTGGCTGAAGAAGATCATTCATTGGTCCTTGCGTTACGACTCAAAGGTTGACTGCTTGGAAGTAAAGGCCATATTATTTTTCTTGACATTTATCATGTTTATAAACATGTGTTTGTTTAAATTATTGACATTTGAACGTTGCTTCGACTTTTTTCATATTTGTTTGTCGCTAAATAGCCTATGCATGTTATAAAAAAAAAAATTATTCACAATTTATTATCTACCAATGAACTTAGACCCCAGCTTTAGCGAGTGACATAAGCGTTTCAGATCGCGATGACAGATGGTATATATATGTAGGCCTTCCTTATGTGCTGTAAAGTCGATACAATTTATCAGCGGCGGATTTAGGGGGCGCAACCGCTTGGGGGGAAAAAGAGGAGAAAAAAAAAGAGAAGTAAGAAAGAAAGAAACAGAAAACAATACCAATACAAAAGTTATATCTTTATCTAGAAGGCTGATTGGAAAGGAAACAATGTTGTATAGTACGGTCTGAAGTTGTGCGCGATAGTTTTGCTGTATGTGACAGGAAAACAGCATATCTCAATACCTAAAAACTTGCCAAATAAACATTTTTATCTCTTTATTGTGGCACAGGCATGCCTCCAACGGTCTGCAATTACATCGTACCATAGTTTTCAAAAAACATTTTAAAAAAACTCATAAGACATAAAGGCAAATCCAAAACTCAAGATGAAGTACATATAAAAATGGTTTTGGTATTGACAATGTCACAGTCTCGTAACTTTTATCAGAAACTTTCGCAATATAAAATGATCATGTTGTTTATCTGTAAAACGATTACCGCTCTGCCTATTCTGACTCTTAGAGCGTCCGGGGCCTGGCTTCCACAAAACTAGGGTTTTAACTCATAGACTTTATAGTTTTGCCCGGCAAAATGTAACTCAGTAGAGAACTGGTTTTCCCAAGATTCCGTTACAATGCTCTCTCCGAATGAGTTGTATTAATATGTGAAAAGTCATATTAACAATGTTTTCTAAAATCTTCAAAATAACTACGAAGTATTGTTCACTGTCCGATTTCGTTAGTTTGCAAAAAGCGCTTTTTGACACATTCCGGTCCGACCAATCTCGAAGCAAGACAGACAGTCTATCAGGGCCATGGCGGTGTAAAGTAGAGAATATGGGAATGTCATTGCCGAGAAAATTACTGATAGTCGCGAAAAATTAGAGCAAATAATAAAACATAAAATGGCACGTCAAAGCTCAATGATTCACGATAGACCATAAAAAGTTATGATTTATTTTTTTTCGGGATATTTGAAGCTCAGTATGTATTGTATACGATAAAATAAATTATGCAGAATGCGCCAATTAATCTAGATTCCATCATTCAGGGGGGGGGGGGGGGTCGATCATAAGCGCCTCCTGGAATACTTTTTTGTTTCCTTGGATCGAAATAGCCTAGCGCGAACCTCAAAGAGAAGTTTTTGTCTCATTTGATAGGTTTGAATCCCCTCCCTGTGTATAAAGCTATGTCTGTAATAGCAATGCACTACGTTATAGAGCTGAATACGTCTGACTCATTCACACACGCTGTGTTAACTGTATATGAGAACGTGGAATATGACCGAAAATATAGCAAATAAGGCAATAGTATTTATAGTTAGATTTTTTACAATTAACAAAAACAGAAAGTTGCATCTGATTTCTTTATACATGACGTTTTAAGATCGATGAAATAAATAACGCAAAGACATTAATTACATTTATTTTGTTTTGTTGCCATTTATTTTAGAGCTCGCGCCCTAAGCAATACATTAACTATAGGTATCATCACCGATTGGGAAATAGCCATGTAAATCAGCAAAGGAGGAACTGATCAAACCAAGGGCGATTCTTATATCAATTCCAACCAACTGTGATATTTGTGAACATCCTATGATCGTGTCAAAAGACAGACACTTTAATACATCGCATTTTATCTGGTCATCTTGCTATCAATTCTAATCTTTTGTAAAATGAGTCTTCATATGACTGAGCAGCGTGTGTTATTTTTTAAACTCCGCTCTTTGGGATTGAACGTTTAAACTTTAAACTCTCAGCCATCTGGCCTTCTACAAAAATAGAAGGTAAGTCAGCTGGAGTCTAGATAGCTTACATTTACTACCCCTCTGATAGGAAAGTGACACAGCTCCCAAAGCTGAAAAACATATACCTGTTCAGAAAATTTTGTAGGTTGAAACCCGTCCGGGAATCGAACCCACGACCCTCAGAGTTAGGCACCGAATCGCCAGCAGTAAATGCAGGCCACGTGTATTTGTTATCATAGTTTTTTTCAAACATCTTCAGCCCTCCATGCCCTGGGTACAGCCCGTCTGCGTTGAAAAGCTAAATGGTATTCCAAGAAATCGAACTACGACTGGATTTGGATACTATTTAAATTGTGATCAGAAAAACGGAACATGTTTATATGTTGAGTTTGAGCACTGCTTTCCGTCATAATTTTTCCCACGCAGCTGTAAACTCCTACTGTCTTTGAATCGGCTTATTCCATTGACCGGTAGATTTAGGTGAAACCCCAGATGAGACAAGATTATGTGCCCTCAATCGACTCCAATTACACGGTAGAGGTTTGTTATGTGCCAAGGTTAATACATATATGTTTTTGCTTACGAAAATGGGCCCCAGGGTGGAGCTAAGCATTTCACTCATTCAGGGTCACACCCAGCCAGGTGGCACAGCCCCAGAAGGTCCTCAGATCTGCCCCAATGCAATGGACCACGAGAGAGAAGCAGTTAAATCGTTGGTTGCCTTTATGACTTGGTGACGTATCCGATCCCTGCCACGGGTACCTGTTGCACATATAATTTGCCTTGTCCCTTGGCTTCAGCCGTAAATTAATATTTTCGAAAACATAAAATAACGTCGATATCGACAAATACCACTACTCCTATAAACGTTTAATTTGTGATGCGTGCTTTGAAAACAATATCATCGTGGTCAAAAGTGGATAACAAAGTTTCACACTGACTGGTACCGGTTTTAGGAATACACAAATGAAAAATACCGTTACAGAAATTTACTGGACTTAAACTAACCCATCATTTCATGCAAATCCTTTGCACAACTGTACAAACACAAATCACATTTAAAAAATCAGACAACACACAGGGGTTTTTTTTTCTTGTGAATGTGCATGATTTATTTTGATGGTAGAGAGTGTGCATCATAGCTTGTTGTCTTTCACAAATTCAGTAAACTTAAACTTGTGACATTTACAGTAATCCCGTCACCTCTATAATATACTCCGCCTTATAACTCATTATATACACAATTTAAAAGGTGACTGATAGTAGAACAGCATTTATCTGTAAGGGTGAATGATTCAACATCAGTCTATATAATATGCGAGTCTACACTATGTATAATATAATGATTGTGCTGGATCTAAAGCATACACAAATAGTTTTAATCATGAAGAAAGCTTATATTCGTTGATTGGATTCAATATCACTGAATTTCGCGACTAATCACAAATTGTGTTTTATATTTAAAGGCACATGGAATAACAGTCATTTCATCTCAACACAGAATATGCGTCGCATGGCTTTAACGGTAGTTTTAACATTATCGTAGAATCAAAACCCTTGAACACAAAAATTTGTTATATAATTTAACTCATATTTACCAGTTCAATAAAGTTGTAACACATTACAATCAGTTTGTTTAATAAACAATAGCCGACTTAATCTCACGACATCAGAAAGAATCATGTTGCGACTGGTGTCGCACAACAACAAACTTAATAAACATTTTTGAACAGTTGACCCGAGATGTATAAAATAAGGGATTTTTGATCCACAGTTTTATGTAGATTTAGAGTGACAGGCTATCGAATCAAAGTTAGCTGTAACTGGCATAGGGTATTAGGGATTTTTTTAAAGACAATTATAGTGACCATATTGACACGGTGGTTCTGTCGGTCTAATTTGTATGAAAACATACATCACTTCATAATCTCAACTGTGGGGTGAAGAGAAACATTCTTAGAAGTTCGATTGCAATGGTATAAAACAGGCTTAGTGGTTCGATTACAAGCCTATGTATTGAATAGGGAAGACTCTGACGAAATATAACAATTCTATTAACATTATACATGAAACTATATATACACTAAGTACATGATTCAATGATACGAAATAGATCACAAAAATATGAAACTCTTGAAAAGCCTTTAGACTGAACTTTTCCGTTAAAGAAAGATCAGACAAATGCGTGAGTTATCGGTCATGAACCTCGTACCAGCCATTCGATAATCTTCCACAGAAAAGTACATTTCACACCAGTCTTGACAGCGTTGGGCAGACTGACCGGCCACCATCGTCTCACAGTATTTTCCCCGATATTTATTATTTACTGTGTGTAACGTATGTAAAAGGTGAGTTAAATATAATTTAAGTGTTGCATATTATTGGCATATAAGAACAGAAGTTGCACCTGTTCACACGACTGAAATCAATACAACTTTATTTTTAGGTAAACCTCACATTTACAATATGTATGTGTCTTATAATCAATCATAACAGGGACCAAAAAACCTATGAAACAAATTTATCCTTATTGGTTCTGTAAGTTTGGATTTGTCAGAGCATACAATCTTTCATTTCGTCTTCTTTATATCGTACAATTTACTGCGATATAAAACAGTATTTTCCTTATTTTGGGACAAAACTGTCTTTGTCTGAACAGATTCTAGTTCATCCTTTTGTAGATTGAGAACCCTGCGAGCATAAAAACCATGACCCTTACAGTAAGACTTGAAATCGCCAGCAGTAAATACCAGTCATGTTGACCACTCTGCAGCCATTGCTGATGGGTATGTAACGTCCTGTTCTCCTTACTATCATGGTTGTAGGTTCGATTTCTGGATGGATCTCAACTAAATTTTCTGAGCTATAAATTAATCAGTTCAAACTTAGAAACTTTTATCCCAAAATATCGACAATTCTGTTCATACTGCTCCCTTGTCTTAACGACACAACAACTATTCCATATATTGCAATGCCGATAAAACTTTAAAAAATCAAGTTCATATCTTAAACAGGTGAGCGTTTACTCCGATACTTAAAATTATAATTTTAGCCTTTATATGAATAGTGTGAACAATTTTCGTATGACCCCGATATTAATAGGGAAATTTTACATAAATTACATCCGTAGAATAACGAAACAAATCATCTCGAGTACCGGTATATGATTTTAACGTTAGTTGAAGGCTTCATCCGTTTCCGTCAGGTCATGTTGTATTTCTGCTGAAAGCCATGGTAACATCTCATGCTGTCTATTCTACTTATTGAACACTTCACCTGCACACTACATTGGATGACACTATTGAAATATCTTTGTACAAAAAATTATCTTACACTATATTAACTATATTAGCACTTTAAGACTCGGTAATATAGGCTATACGACACAAGCCCATTCCGAGCAGACCTATTTGAGTGAACTCGTATCCCGAACAAGTCGTTGAATCTCACAACGATATTCTTATATTACATTAGCCATATACATATTATGATACATCATCTGTACATATAAGTTACAATTTTGGTTGTTCAATATTTAAATGAAGTAGTAATAAGGCAAGGGGCCGCGTAACAATCACTGGTGGTGTCTGAACCCATATAATTACTTCTTCAAATAACAGGGAAAATATCGCTCGAAGTATTAAGACATTCCATTCATTGCAGTTGACATGAGGCGTTTCCAGCCTTACGACAGAAAATTAAAATAAAATTGAAAAAAATTATTCAATTTCCGCCCAACGATATTTTAAACATTATTCATCACATCTTCAACAACTTTAATCAGTTTAAATGTTTTTAAAAAAGATCGAATATGAACGAGCAGTTCCAGGAAATTTGAAGAAATACCTTTATGAGCATATTGACACTTGGTCTCGGAAATAAACACGAAGACACAGATATATACATATAAACACAATTCCAACAGACAGTCTGTTCTCAATTGTCTGTACTTGTAAGGCATGGCCACCAGTTAACTGACAAATTCTACCATATATCTCAGCCAGTAAGCGGCATTAAACACTAGGAAAGCCAGAGGAAACATCACTCGAGAAAGTTTATCTACTCTGTCTGCCTTCCGGAAGTCACTCATCTCTCTCTGTTTTTTTGAAAATCGTCTTCCGTGCCGTTTACTCTGAAAAACAAAACATTTTCAGTTACTATGACCGTTTGACAATTCCAAGATTTAAAAAGAATTCACTTATATAAAAGTATTATTTGTTGACTGGAATACTGGTGAATGTTACTGGTAAATTGTGCACAAATATTTATATTAAGTATTTTAAACACTCTGTCGACAGCACATATTCCTAATGTTTAACCCTTGAATAATTTGGGTAATGAACATATTTGAAATATTCATAGCCCTTTGGAACAGACTTTAAACTCAGAGATTTTGTTTTAAACTCAGCTGTCTATGAGATTTTATTATACGTTTACCACATTAATATCGATAGAAAACCCACCCTCAAGGCCGAGTGTTGTGGAACAGCTGCCGATTTTTTAAAGATTTTAAAATATATTTGAAAAAAATTGTATAAGTATATATTAATAACCCAGATATAAAATTGTGTAAATATTTGCAAATTAAATTGCAAAACTAACGATTTAACCAAAATCTATTGTTTTCAATGAATTATCTTCAATATATTTCTTTTAAATATGGCAAGATTCGGATTGAATTTTATGAATTTTTATTTGGTCAGCGGTGTGAGAGCGACTTCGTCGTTTTAAACAAGTATCTTGGCACTAGAAAAACTACTCTTTTGTTGTTTCTTGCTTTTGTTTGGGGTCCCGGGTTGGGGGTATATTCAGTAAGTTAATTTATGTGTGTTATAAGCAATCCTATTCTTTATATATTGTGAAACGTGAAGA
Source organism: Mopalia ciliata (assembly GCA_034783835.1). Taxonomy (NCBI): domain Eukaryota; kingdom Metazoa; phylum Mollusca; class Polyplacophora; order Chitonida; family Mopaliidae; genus Mopalia; species Mopalia ciliata. The sequence continues at coordinate 14,227 of JAVFBW010142053.1, read as the reverse complement.
TGATTGCAATCTGTTAATTCTATAGTGAGTTTGATCATATCCTATCATTTTAAAGTTCACACTAAATTTATGTATGCTTTCAATCACTTGTCCAATGAAAATAATTATAAGTTTTGCTAATAACTTATTTCTCTTGCATACAAAAAATTAAAACATATAAAATGAATCGGATTTTTGTCGAATTATTTTTCTTTAAATTAAGGTCGCATTTACAAATGCAATCAAAACTTAACAAATATGTATCCTATTTTTTATTAAGTACTGCGACTTGCTTAATTAAGGGCCTCTAAGTTAGTTCTTTATGTCATCAAGTATATCTTACTTCTGTTGGTAACTGTAACCAAACGAATCTGTTTTTTTATATATTTTTTTTTTTTGTTTTTTTTGTTTTTATGTCATAAACATTTTATGTGATAAACGTTAACATACGTTTGTACATTTGTAATTCTGATGAAAGTGGGACAAACAATGGTTGGTCGCTATTTAATATACCAGATGGATCTAAATAAAAGATGTTGCCACCCAGAAAGAAATTGAAGCCCAATTTGATTTTCGATGTTTAACAAATTTACAAGGGAGGAGTTACATCAAAAGTTCTGATTGAATAAAATATTTGATGAAGACTGCGGGATTTCAAGATCCGAGAAAACCTAGTTGTGAAGTGTCAAATACACGGCCATATCAACAGATATTTCAGAGTTATGTCTGGTGATGATATTCTCAGACATCAACCCACAAACTTAAGACAGAAAACAGGTCCCTATGGCATTTAAAGGATCTGCTCTACGCGTATACAGAAGATTTCGCGTGATCGGAATGGTTTTGCTAGGGATATTTTGTATTTAATCTTTCAGGCCGGCATTCTGCCACGTGCACTAATTACCGCTGTCTAGGTTCAGCGTTTTTAATCAATGTGAGGGGAAATGATTGTCAGGTTATTTAGGAGATTCTATCCCAGCTTCCACAAACAACTTCTGCAAAGCTGCTAGTTTACAATTACACTTCGCAAGACGAAACGTCATCTCGATTTTTCGAACCGTCTCCTGTCCGGTTGTGTCGCACTGCTTACTCCAAATTTTACCTACCGAGTATGTGACGTCAGAAAGAAAAGTGACCAATATCAAAGAAAAACTCGGACGTTGTAATTTGTTCATTATATCACAAGGATAAGCTATTACAAGTATCAAAATACAGTTTTGTGAGAATTGTCTGTTCTTGAAAAAAATAATCCAGATCTACCCGCATATTTCCAGATAAAGCAACCAATCTAATAAATGAATTACGCAATCAATCCATAACAACTGTTAATTGACCATCAGCAGTACAAGAACACGTACACCATATGTTAGCTTAATTCAATAGAGTACCTTCATATCTCTAATTGCATCTAATTCACCCGTTCATACACCAGATTTAAAGAAATGCAATAGAGCAAAGATATATCGATTGTAGTTTAATTTAAGTTCTCATTCTAACTATAAATATTTCTTTTTAATATACAAGTTTGTTTTAAATTCTCCATGATAAGAATTCTACCAACAAACCTTTGTATTTCCATTGACTGAGTGTGTATTGACAAGTTCCATGGCTTCTTCATCAACTGCCCTACCCTGTGCCCTAATTTGTTTCCTAGCCAACACGTTGACAACGGCGAATTCCACCAGTCCCGCGAAGACGAACAGTAGACACGTTGACATCCAGACATCGATTGCTTTAATATAGGATACCCTTGGAAGTGAGGATCTGGCCCCGGAGCTCTGTGTGGTCATGGTAAGGATGGTGAGGACACCTAGAGAGATCCGAGCCGGGATGGCGTCCACATTCAACCAGAAAGACACCCAGGAGAGGATCACTATCAAGATGCTCGGTATATAAATCTGGATGATAAAGTAACCCACTTCTCGCTTCATGTGTAACTTGGCTTCAAGACAGGTGTAATTAGCTGCTGACAGAAATCCAGAATTACAAGTACCTTTTACTTGACGTGCAAACTAGTGCTAAGCCATGCAGAGGCCATACCAACGAAAGACAGCCGCGTTCATAGTGATTTTTGGAGTGACACAATAAGGACTTACCACAACATTGATTCATTGGATCTCCCATCAAGAGATGATACACTCGGAGACTTACCCTACAGCATTCCATATATCCACATAAGAAAATGCAGTCGAATTTTCATCGCGTACTGATCATGCAAATAGTGAACGCGAATATGTATTTAAACATTTACGGTACCGAATATGAACAAAAGACTTAAACGAACTATATACGGTATTAATTGACGACCATGCTTCCATAAGTACTACGCTGATTCCTACAAAGACAGAGACCACACAGTATACGAATGGCATACAATTATGATTTTCTTTGTTTATAAACAAGACAACAGCCAGGCATCACGTCGTCATCAGATAACAAGAAACGTGTCTAAATCTGAAACCACAGACGACATTATACAGATTTGTACAATACATATAAACAAGCAATGTGTGTACATGTACAATAATTATTGGTGATATAATTACACACATATGTGACAAAAGTCTGTTTTTTTTTATTCTCTGCCTACTCATTACTGTGCTTTAAAGAAAAAATAGTAATAACGTTGGTCTAAAACATTCGATAACATTACAGGTGAATAGCATTCCTATTAATCTACATTTATCTCGTCAAAAACTTTTCCGAAATAGTTACTTTACGTCCAACCAGTGTTATATCAGTTGCTGACTAGGCACTTATTAGATTTAACATTTGATAGCGAATAACTTACTTCCTCCGTATGTCTTTGTACAGTCGTGCAGAGTCGTATAGAGAAGGTCAAATTGAGGTAGCTCTAATCCTTCTTTGATGTCAAGTGGATCCACGTCAAACCATTCGAATACCATAGATTCTGTTGTGTGTCCATCTATAACATGGTTCAATGTTTTTAATGTTTTATCCATAACGCGTCTAAAGCCTTAGATAACCGATTAATTTGTTTAATTTTTACTTCAACAGAATCCTGATAAATGTGGCTCAAATATGCATTATCATACATAATAATTTAAAAAGAGTAATTAAAATGAGTAAACAAACATCGTGTCAATAGCTGTGTCACAGCTGTGTTTGAATCATACTACAAAAAAACAAGGATTTTTAATTCCAAGATCGTTGCGAAATGCAGGGGTTTCATTTCTGGCTGACATTTATGTCCTGTATAAAATGTTAAAATTTTCAAAGGAAAACGATTAAGTAAAAATGACGATGGATTACAAAGACTTTTAATTATGGCGTGACGTCAATAGTTTTGTGACGTTACATCTGATAGGCAGCAAAGCTTATTAAGCTTTCGGCACCCGATAACGGGTGGTTTAAACGGTATGAAACCCCAGTTAGAATCTCGAACTGTTTTCACATGGTATAAAATGCATACAAGCGGTTTTATCACTAAATGCCATCGACGACCTGTGAGAAACATCAACAAACATTTGTCGGAATACTAGAACATTGTTTTCTGACGCTACATCTGACAGGCAGTCAGCCTTATTAAGCTTTCGGCACCCGATAACGGGTGGTTTAAACGGTACAAAACCCCAGTTAGAATCTCGAACTGTTTTCACATGGTATAAAAGGTGTACAAGCTGTTTTATCACTAAATGCCATCGGCGTCCTGTGAGATACATCAACAAACATTTGTCGGAATACTAGAACATTTAGAGCGGATATCTGGAGTTGTAATAAGCTCTTGGCTGGTGGTGTTTAATAACAAAAGAGGTAGCCCGTGTCCACTGATTAATGTGTTTTCTATTCACCTTAAACGGGACTTTGCTGTCTATAGCAGATTCTCGCTAGTAACTGTGTTGAAGATTAAGTGTTTGTCCCACTCTCCACATGGTCTCGTTTGTGCAATGTGTGCACGCTAATGGACAGAGATTTTGTCGAATAGCCCCTGTCGATGAGTCAAAGAAAAAGCAATTTTCTGATGGTCAGGCATTAGTTACGTCCCAATTGCTAGATAATGCCGTGTAATCCAAGGGACAAAACTGTGTCGAGTATTAGATATATTACACAGTAAATGTCTGCAATCTACTAAGACTTGAATATATGTATTCACCAAACGTGTTGTTGGGTAATTGGTAAGTCTTATGATTAGATTTATCACTAAGAATATTAAATTTTGAGATGATACAAAATGGCAATCATATATATTAATCGAAAATTAATAAGATAGACAGATACCAGGATAGACCTTTAAGAAATTATATGATAAATCCATCCCAAAAAAGCCATATCAATGATTTTTTTTTTTTTTTGTAATGAAGTCGTCTTCACAAGTCGAAGAAGAACTAGCTGTCGCTGTGAAAGCCATAAACGTAATAACTATAAGGAGAGAATTATCCAAATAGGAGCTCGCCCAGACAACTGACTGGCTGGTGTCTGCTATCAATGTTAGGTTTGTGACAACCACAAATGCCTGATTAATGGAGCTCATAACCCAGGTTGTCTTTACTAATGAATACTAATTGATACATGAAGATTTTGAGACAGTGCTCGCCATTTAGTAGAGGGAGAAGTCTCGGTAATCACATAAAACTGTGTTAACTAAGCGCCATTTCGCTCTGCTGTACATCAGCTTGTGTCTGGCTAGTTAAGAACTGTTAAACGTCTTATCGTGTGTATGGAGAGACATTTATATAAATATCTATCTCAGTTGTAATTGAAACCTTTTTCGGTGCTGAATTATGGGAATGAATACTAACAAATGTCTCATCATTTACAGGTGTTAAGCAATAATTTCATTGTTTCCTTCTAACTTAAATCAGATTTAAATCGTATCTAAACTGTTGGGGGATTTTTATTTAAAAAAAAGGTTTGTAGCTTCACAGCTTGATATCTTAACGGATTATATCCCCTCAAGAACAATCTGATAGAATGTGAAAGTAGATAGGTAATACACTTTTCAAGAACCTCTATAGTTACTCTTGCCATACTTTGGCATTGGCTTAGGCTTTACACACTTGAATTTAATATACATTAGAGTTTATTCGACATAGGTATCTTAAACCAGTAATTCTAAATATGTTTATATTAATCGACAAATAGTACATTGCCGTGTGCAAACAACCTGTGAATTCTTCAACACAGTGAAAACCTCTATGTGTTGCTAACACAATCCTGAGTTCAAAAAGATTAAAGAAAAAACGACAAAGTAATACGCATCAATACGACATCAACACTGATAATTACTGAAGCAACCTATCCAAAAGAAAAACGACATATGTTTATCATCATATTAATACCTGTTGTTCTATTTTAATAATAAATAGATGTATAGATTATAAATATGACAGAAGCAATGTTATTCCTAACACCAAATATCTTTATTTTGGCCTCATAAGGATTATCATTATCACAGACAAGGTGGACATGACGTGTGTCGCGTTGAATAAGATGTGATTCTCTGTGTTCGGAATCCCACTATGTGTTCATTGGAACAACAGGCTCTTATAGCCTAAAATCATTATGCACGTTTAATCATACCTTCAATTAGAGTCTATCCGCGTAATAGTCACGAATATAAAAAAATTAAGATTTAACAGTTTTGTATTACTGCGCACGCACTGCACTGCCATCAGCGATCAACTAAGATTGTAACACAAAACAATCTCTCACCACTGGGTCAAAGTAATGAACTCGCTGCTGAGTTATTTATCCCTTAAGATTGAAATCTGTCCGTATCAAAATCACCCTTCACGTGATTGACTTACTCTCGGAAACCCCGCTCTACATCAAAGCCACGTCCAGCAAAAAGAGGCCACCAGCCGGTTCGCTTTCAAATAAATCAATTTCCCAAACTTTCTGACAAAAAATTTAGATTTTGATTAAATTCGCTTCTCCTTGGATTAGGAGAGAAAACAATAATTTCCCGTCCACCAAACAGGAAAATTCCACCGGTCTACAAACACCAGAGTGTTTAGTCTACACCCGGCTGCAGAGGAGATAAACAAAACATTAAATATCACTTTAGAAATCAAAGATAAAAATAGGAAAAAATCGTTCTTTTGCACACTCTCCTGGGCGAAGGGCACGATTCTTGTGTTCTTGACTCAGGTCTTCGGTGAAATGAGATATGTTTTAGTGAACATAAGAGTATGCCTTCATTCTCTTATGTAAAGAAATTTTCTGCACTGCGCTAAAGCGGTCTTCAGGCACGGTTAAGTTCTCCAGCGAAAAAATTATCTCCAATTTGAACTTTCTTTTTCTGTAAAACCTTCTAGGTATATGATTGCCACTGTTGATTTGGATAACCAGTTAATCTGGCATAATACACCAAAGTTAAACTTATTATAGTTTTGTGGAGATTGTCTTTAATCTTTACTTCTACATTATTAGAAAATGGTAGTATTTGTAGCACGATCAACCTGCGGACTGACACCTCTTTTAAAATAACCGACTCAAAATAATTGGAAAAAATCTAAAGATGCCTTGCTGTATCCCCTTATTATATATGCCATGTTATATGGAAAGTTATTATCAGGTTATATTAAAAAATCTAGCATAAGTTCCCTCAAAAAATATAGATGAGAGAAAAGATTAATAGACCCCCTTGTCTAATTTTATTCATAGATTTCAATTTGACGTTTTTATTTGTTGTTTATATTTTATTATTTATTAAATATTCAATCTATTCGTTTACTTAATTAATTCGCATTTCCCTTACGCATACTTTGTATTTTTTTCTATCTTATCATGACTGAGGCCGTGGCTTAGTGGTGCGCTTTCAAATCCCACTTCGATGTACCGCTTACAGGATCGAAAGTAAATGAGTCACTCCGACTATCGCAGGGTAATGTTTAAGAGTTTCCTCTTGGTTTTTGGGAAGGAAAAGTGTGAGGCGGGCAGTCCATCGTCGTATAAGTGAACTACCACTTAAAACACCAATCAAACAATCCGTTGTTTTAAAATAGATAAAAGAAATTAACAATAGGACAACAGAAAAAACTAAACTTCTGGAAAGCTTTATACTCACAACTCTCTAGTGAAATGCTGCATACTTGAGAATCGAATGGGTATTCGTGTAATTTCATCTGACAGCTCAACGTCAAAGAAAGTCTGAAAAGACATAAAATGGACACATTAATAGGGAAGAAAACAACAACGGCAACGAGGTCTAGAATTTAACTGGTATAGTGCCCTTTGAACAAATAGTATGCAATACTTAAAAGCGGAACCAAAAATCCAAAGTTGAAAATCTTTTGCAAAAATTTTGGCAAAAAATAAAATCTAAATGTATAATTGTAGTTTTAAATGGATAACAACACAGTAGGCATCCCAAGAGAGTAATTCACTTGGGAAATGATTGCCGCTGTTAAAGGCAAATTAAATGATAGAATAATTTCCCCGAGGACTCTATAACAAAACGAGGTGAAGCTCATTTTACAGATGCACTTTACTCTGGTAATTCATTGTGAAGCAATTGCCACAGATTGGCACAATATATTCTAAAACTCATCTGTATTACCTCAATGCAAAAGATACCATGGGTTAGAGACCAAGTGCAATTTTTTCGAGTTGATGACAATACCACAATAGAGACTGTTGTGCTTTAGTTGCTTTCGGGTGCACATTTTATTAGGAGGACTTTAATTACAACAGGAACAAAATGGGACAGAAGTGTCTTGGTACATGGTAAATCCAAACGCCTATTAATTTGATAAAATTGACTAAAGCCACTTAATCTGTCACAAATCCCCAACGATACTTTTAACGAGCAGATTGGGACTTTAATAGGAAGTAAAATGACTCCTTGATGCAACATTTATGGACTTTCACTCTGTATTGAAAGTGAAACGGAACCGGGAACAAGCCTTACCATTAAAATCGTTGAAGGTTAACTATGAACAACTACAAACCTGTTTCTTAACAGAAATGCGTTACCGGGATCAATTTAGACAATTTAAAATCAGCCCCAAAATGTCATGTTCTGTGGTCAGAACCGCAGAGAAATTGGTGTGAAAAATGGCCGTTTGCAGTGATCTGTGGCTGACCTTGGAAAAGCCCGATCTTGAAAGTGTATGATGGATAGCATTTAAGTAACGGCCTGTCGAGTGATTGTCACGCCAGTTGCCAATGGAAGGCAGCAGCGTGGTTCCACATTGATCCAAGTATCGATACTGCATCGCTCATTGATTCTTCCTAAAGTCACAAGCTGCTATTCCACAGGCAAGTGAGTCGAGTATATGATTCTGGTTCAATGAACCATGTCATCTCATTAATCGAACAAAGCTAGATACATACTTGCCCGATTTTCCGATTATCACTCAACATAGTTAACTTAGAATCACTTAATCCTGTGTTGATAACTACAGCCAGCTTCACCAAATCCTCTAGGCAGTATCACGCAAACTAAATACGTTTATTTTATCAGAAGCATAGTCAAGAATGGTTATCAACACGCAATTGTCTGTCAACAAGAAAGTTTTATCTTACAATGACGAAAATAATTTTTTCTTAGTATGAACATATTCTAGTTCACCCTTCTTGAAATCGAACCCACGACTCTTAGACCCATTATCAAAGATCGATTTCTGAAACATTGGACGTATTGACATCGTATCGCTGTTATCAATCAGCTTGAGGCAGTGCTAGTTTACTAGAGGGCAAGATTAAACTATTGCCGTTGAATAGTGTACTTTACTCATGCTCACTGTTTATCTGAACTTGATCGTTCTGTAAGTGTTGTATGGAATAATTGCTTTGTCAACTAGTTTTTTGATAACAAAATAAGTGGCGGTAGTGATCATCCTTACTTAATAATTTACTGCCGCTTTCTGCATTACCTGACACTGTACAGTATTTGTCCATTTCGAAACAGGTGCATCATCCTGTTTTGTACCGTCACATAATGGAAGTCTGCACTTTTTTCGTTGGAGAAAAATGTATCTGGTACCCAGAGCTCATCCATAAATTTTGCATCAAGCTCTAACGGTTCGTGGTAGTCGTATTGCTGCCAGGCCAGACGCGGGTCCACCCATTTTTGTTGTAAGAAGATGCAGAGTGAATAGTCCTGAAAAAACACAATACAATTTATTAAAAATAAACATGGTATTTAATTTATCTTTGCTTAAGAAGTTTGCCATTCGTATAACAGGAAACAGAATGCTAGTCAACAAACAAAACAGCATATTGTTGAAAACCGGTGGTATGTTCGAGTAAATTACAAATCTCCGTAAACGGCGGTACAAGTATAATAATAGAGGTCTGGCGGAAACACGACCATGCGACCAGCATGGATGACAAAAACTGTAAAGGTTTAAAGCTGAAATACAATGTGAACACCGTGGGTATGATATCTATAAGCCATCATTAAAAGCTTCTTGACCAAACTGCCTTTCTGAACAATAACGCCTTACCCTTCAATAAAAATGCTCTTCCTAGGCCGATGGTTTTTGCTATCAAATATTTAATATATCACACAGTTAAAAGACAAAGTCAAGTTTTGGAATGTATTTATTCGCATACTGTATGTTGCTCTCCAACACAAGAGCAACATAACATAGGTTGTTTATATAAACAAAAAAATAGGCACAAGTGAATGGTCATACGAACAAAACGTACCTATGATAGCAGTATATGCAATCTGGACCTAGGGAGTGAAATTTACCTTTTCGATTAGGTCTACACTGGGTGTAGTGGAGGCCAGACCATGCCAACAAAACCCCGATCGTGATACTGAGGATGGCCCTGAGAATTCAGACATTGGGATTGACCGTGGCTTTTCGCGGATCAAGACTGGAGATTACATTTAAGCCGGAACTAGAAAATTTCAAAACATATGCCATTCCACAGACAGTTTTATGACAATAAGGCATTTTAAAACAGGTAAATCTCTAGAATACTATAGCTGAACGTGTATTGAATCTTCGGACTACCTCTGCCTGTGTATGGAATAATATGCACTTTTATCGTGGGACCACCAAAGGGTTAACAACTGCTATGTTAGCTAAAAGGGTTAAAAGGTTCAGATTAATACAGCTGTTAAACCCGCTTATCTATGGACAGCTGTAAAACCTACTTATCGTGGCAAAATATCTTTCTCAGTCCACATCTTTACAATTAAATATTAAAACGCCATCAACAGTTTTGACGTTCAGTTGACACGATTCCTAGGACAGTTCCCTACATCACAGTGGAGGCCTGAATAACAGGTTTCTGATTAGCTGCCATTAGGAAAAATAGGACATTTCCGTTCTTTCGAATTCGGCGCGATTTGTTCCAAGGAAATGAAATATTTAATTGTTTTTGACCGCAATGTCTACCAGACTTACAGAAGCACGTCATTTATAATGAATTTCGCTGACCCTTTATGTCCTGTGACTTAACCCGTTTATCAACTCCTAAGAATAACTGATAAACCTAACCGCAATTAATTGTTACAGATAGAGAAAATACTTTATTAGAATATAAATGTACACATTAGCTAGACAAGATTTTTTTCACATTTACTAAAGGTTATGCAGAAAAACGGAGGCAACATTATCATAATGGTTTCTCATATACTGACGATTGGCAAAGCTATATGTATATTGTGTTGGTGGACCAGAATGGTGTCTACAATATGTTCGGGTACGTTAAATTAAAAACAGAAATCCTGGTTCTATTAAATTATATATTCCAAAATAAAGGTTCGCATTTTTTTCTATCCAATTAACCAACGTTAAATAGATTGATTGATTTGTATTTTACACCTAGCTTTAAATAAGGGTATTGCACTGAGTTATATGACGGCTGTATATTAAAAAAATAGTTGACACTAACACAAACTTAACATGTGAGGTGTGTTGATACTGTTCGAAAGTTAATCTTCCTACAATGATAAGTACAAACAGAATTGCTACCCTTTAAACTAACTACCCTTAGCTGGAGGGCCGTTAAATAGAAAAAAAAATCACAGTAAAAAATTAAAGTTTTGGAGTATGGAAGGCAAACGCACCGAAAAGTCAAAAGAAATAGACTATTAGTTGATGTTCATTTGATATCATTTGATATCATTGTCTGTTAAATGTCTGTTAAAAACTTTCGACTGAATCGGCTTATAGAAGCATTGTAAAAAAGTGCGAAACACTGATCGCGTCACAGACGGACGGACAGGCAGGCAGTCGAAGGTTAAATCTATAGCATGTCCTGGTGGTAAGTGAATTAATCAATACACAAATCTAATTCGTTACTTCACAAAAAAGCAAAATCACCTAAAAATAGAAACAGCAAGCAAAAACAACTTTTAAAAATAATACGATGCCTCTAACCGCATCAGACCATTTCGAATTATTTACACATGGGTATCACAAAGGCAGATTTTGACATTTTTCTTCCAAAATAATACAGTTTATTGTTACACAAACTCGTGTCATGTTTTAGTGACAGTAAATGCTTATAAATGTGCCACAGGGGAGGCATATTATTAAAGGGAAAGACAACAACTGATTTTCGACCTAAACTAATAATTTTTATCGCATATTTTCAAAGACAACCATCTGTATTGCACTTGTAATCGAATTAGCCGTTAATTAGTTAATTTTAAAAACAAACTTCTCCCAATGTATCGTAGCTCGACTAAGTAAGTAAGTTCACCTATTAAAGAAGAGGAAACTTGAGACCTCAAAAGCAAACAAAACGATTTCAAATGTTTATACTGGATCTGTCTTTCGGTTGTATATTTACTATTACTGTGTTTAATTTAATTCAATATTCCAAATATCCTAATTTTACAATGGAGCCATATCATTGATTTATTCTTCCATTGAAGCTCGAATTTGCTTTGTAGAATCCTCGGCAACTTTTTAAAACTATAGCTTTGTAACTTACATTATCTATCATTTACGGTTTAACTATAAGGTGTCCACGATTGTTTTTGACAGACAGTTTGGTTTAATCGCATTAGCACCCCAGTCTCATCCACAATGTTTTAGGCCTATCATTGGAGCCTATCCCATAATAGTACCCAAAAAATCTCCAGACAGGTTTGTGTCTTGAATAATACCATTTTGTGGATTAGAACAGGCTGAATAGCCCAGACATATCCGCCACACCAATTGATTTTATTCGATAAGCAATGAAGGGAAGAATTACTCCACAGAGTTTTTTCAATTTAGACATCCTTGTATTATACAGTTAATCTACCATACCCGAAGCAAAACAGAAAATTATAATTAGACTTATTTGTGTGTAAGTCCAATTTCATCAAGCACTATTAGCATACAGAATCGTTAAGCTAGCTACAAGCCAAAACAAATTAGACAATAATCCGGAATATAGATTGAATGTATAATATTGAATAATTTTATGGCTTGAATAACCAAATCGGAGTTGACTATACAAACCAGAGAAAGCATTGTCCTAATGGTTTCAGGAAAAAGCTGTCTTTGTTTCGTTTTCTTAATTCAAGCTAAACCGCATTGAATTCTCGTCAAATTGACCCAGTTGATCTGGGTGAATTACTTCTTGTTTTGTCTGGTGTGTGATTTACCGGCTCATTTCGAGAATACTTTAACAAGTGGGAAGCGTGTAAAAAGAGATCGGAAGCGGTGATGATTTAGCTGTCTGTCTGTGGCTATCAAGGGGTTAATACTGTATAGCGGGGGGAGACGACACTATTCCTACTTTATCTTCTTTATTTCTACCTCACTGCTTGTCTCGCCAAAAACATCAGTAGGGATTGTCCAAGACTAGGTCAAAGGGTGCATTTGTATGTGAATTTGAATATACATCCAGATCATCACTTTTCTGCCTATAATTTTCTTTATTAAGTTCATTTTCTCTCCGTTTATTTATTACTTCAGAATTCTTTTCTAAAAAAGATATTCGCACTTGATGTATGTGTGAAATGAGAGTGTTTTAAAGGTCAAGAAGGTTCCTCATTAACGGCACTTGGCAAGCGCCACGCCAATGGTAATTACGTTTATTCTGTTGATAGATTTGTCCCTTCTCTCTAACGGCTAATTATTTTTGCAGGGCAGATAATCTCGAACAAAGCCCCAAAGAGCATGTTTATTGGGAAGATGGCACGCTGTATGAAAAGCTATGGCTTCCCGTCCTTGGATACATTCGTTAGCCAAAGAAAAGCTGTCTCGAACAGTAATTAAGTGAACCCAAGTCCTCGCTCCATTCCTTAGGCCAAATAATCCGAAGCTGGGCAAAATGAATCGAAAGCACGAAGTTAAAATATTTACCATGGTAGCTTCGTTAAAGGAATCCACACTGTAGACATAAATCTGGACCTGAACTGTGGTTGGTCCATCTGTAAAAGAGAGAAGAAAACAAGCTCTTTATAGTCATGGACGGCAGCCTGAGAGAAGCATCACCACAAACAAGACGGGGTTTTATTAAGAGAAACGCTTTAAGTGTCCATCAATAAAAGGAGCAGTGAGAAATAATTGGCTATCGCCGGAAGAGACGATTCTTCCATTTGACCTGAACCAACTCATCTAATTGCTATATTACCAATATTAATGTAGCATTCATAGGCCTGACTTTATATATCCCACTGGGACGATTCAAACTCTAACAAAGCCTATGACCTGCTATGGCAACAATGGTATGGGTGACTAAATTACCATCCATAGAAAACCACCCAATGCCGCTTCCAGCTAGAAACGTTTACCAACTGGCATAAACATTTAAGCCACAAAGGAAATAACGTGACTTCTGAAACAGCTCCAATTTCAGAAGCGGTTAAAGCAGGAGAGACTTCTCTAGTTTCTAATACCCTATATGTTCATTTGATCGGTTTGAAGACATAGGTTTTATAGTGTCTCACGATAGCGTACAGAGCTATTGACAAGCTTCAGGCGGGGAACAACACATTTCCATCAATGGATTTCACCCTGCACACGTCACATACAATCACAAAACTTATCTGTTTACATAACCCTCAAAGCCTACCTTTTACACCACTAACGAATTAATCCCTTCTACCGTGTTTATTTGTCTATGGATTTGTCGTGTCTCAAAAGCCAATTAAGCCAATAGCTTTGGTCGATTTCGCTAAAACTTCAGGCCAAATCAATGTTGGGCAATTAAGGTACATAAACAAAGAGTACACAAATAAACAAACATATTACATACTATAAATTTTAGACGTTAACTGCAGGGTTTGTTTGTTTGCTTGTCTAGTGTTTAACGTCATACTCAAGGGTATTTCACTTATATGACGACGGATTGTCCACTTCACACTGTACACAGCCTTATT
>JAVFBW010142042.1:0-12858 GCA_034783835.1 Mopalia ciliata | reverse complement strand
AATAATGATTAAATTCCATTTTGTACCCATTAAGGACGGTGTACCATAAATATCATGTTCATAATGTAACCAGTTCCACCGGAAATGTAAGAAAGTAAAAATGGTAAGTTACAACTTGATCAAAGCATGCCAATAGCGCGTATGCCCTACCTGGGCGTTCACAACTGCGACGCAACGTCTCGTCATGGATTGAATGATGCGTCTGAACTCAGCATGGGGGATGCGTCGCCAAAATTGAAACAACATGACACCAAGTTTCTGCAAATTCTGCAGAGGGTTCCTTACTTGGCGGAGTCTTCCTGCCCAACACATGCCATACATGTTCTATGGGATTGTTCTTGTGACATTCAAAATCTCCCGGGGTGTACAGGTTTTTTACCCCCTGCAAATTGAACAATCAGAACACAACGAATTTGGTTGAAGGATAATAAGACGAGTTGTCGGTCTTTTGCATGTGTCGTCACAAGTGGTCTACCCGAACGAGGTTGGTCTGTTGAGGTGCCAGCTTGTTGGAGACGTGTCCGAAGATCATGGATAGTCCGTCGACTACATCCCTTAACCCTGGCAACGTCAGTGACCGATATTCCTGTTTTCATCATATCAATGGCACGTTCACCTTGAATGTTTGACAGTCGTGGCATTGCAAATCAACGGATAATTTACTGTAAGAACTTGTTTTCCCAAGATGTCACTCTACTGTGCTAATGTGGGATCAATTACACGTGTCTCATAAGGTCACGTGACTAGGAAGACAAGGAAACATGCTTTATCAATGGTGTATGCTCGCACGAACTGCATGCTTGTGTACGTCGGAGTTGCTATGTGTGATGATGTCTTTGACAACGTATTTACCTCTCACAATCATAATAATATCTCTTGTATTAAGTTTCAAGAAAATATTTAGAAATTTATGAGTGAGTTTTTTGACTGAGTATAGAAAGCATATTGTGGATAGTTAACAGATTTAAAAATCCTATCCTTACCAGGAAATAAAGCTGTGTGTTTAAAAGGCTTAACTATTTTGAAAAGAATCAAAAAAAGAAGTAAGTTTGGAGCTTTAAACAAATCTGCTGCTATATATGAACGCTTTTGAAAAAGCACAGCTTATTGTGATGATGATGTCAATTGTGTAATATTTGACATGACAAGCTAATTGTATTGCCCTCATTGATTTCAAAATCCTTTTGCTTCATCAAAATAACCCATGTGTTGTTAATGCCAAGAGCCATGTTCTCATAAGGACGACTGGAGGGCACTATATCCCAAAACGAGCTTGTTTGACTCAACAGGAAAGCAAATGGCAGTTGTAATGTATTAATTTTGTGTGGGAAATTGTCAGTATTATAGTCACATTTGCTGTAAGGATGTCTGGGTTCTCGATCATATGTTCGTTTCCCTTCTACAGAACTTCAACCCTGACATTTTGGCTGACAGAGGTAGAATGCATAGGGTAAGAATGCAAATCAAATGCGAAACAGAAGAAATCCTACAGAAGGCGTACTCTAGACAATAAAGCCACATAGATGGCGTACTTTAGACAATAAAGCCACATAGATGGCGTACTCTAGATAATAAAGCCACAAAGATGGTGTACTCTAGACAATAAAGCAACAGAGATGGCGTATATGATTTGAGATATGAATATTATTGCACACAATTATTTCTTGTTTTTGGTGTAGACAATCGATTGGTTAGACATCATTCACAGTGTGTCTCTCCTTCATCGAAGCTTTTGCAACTGTAACGGGAAGGGCAACGGCTTCGATGTCCCAGTTCCACCCATGGCACACTGTATAGTAATTGCCAGGTGTCTTTAGAATTAACCGTAAGCTGACGCTATGTAAAGTTGCTATGGAAGTGAAATAACCTTGAGTATGCCAGTAATATTCAGTATTCGGAAAAAGTGGTATTATATAGTGTCTGGCTGCTAAAGTCCCAAGTACAAACGGCATTAAACGTGATATATTGTTAATACACACTTGACGTGAAAAAGTTTAGATGTTCGTGTCTAATATACACATACTCATAAGGCTTAAAGTAGGATGTTTATCAAAATACACGTAAGGATATGTCCACAAACAGTAACTTCTACTGGTTTTTGCCAATTCACCTTGATATTCGTCAGAGAGGAAATGAGCATTGATTTTTTTTCATATTGTTTATTGGGCAATCCCGTTTCAATATAGCCAGTGTATGTCATTATTCCTGAACTATATATATTTAATGAGTCGATTTTTGCCCAGAAATACCACAAAGAAATCTTTTTGGTGTATTTATGTTGGGAAAAGTATAAAAGTTGCTTTCATATGTCAGTCTTCTGTCTAGAAGTCTGTATTTTTGTAACAAATTTACCAAAAAGAATAATTCAACTATTGTCCCGAGAAACTACACACAGGTGAAGCTAGACACATGCATCAGCATGAATCAGAAAAGCAACAATAAAGTGTAGTGTCTTCTCCTCCGTTAATACTGAGGTTTTTATTTTCAATAAAGCTTGAATCACTCGGGTGTAAAACAATGATTATTGTAATACGGGTGTTGGTTGAAATGTTTTAATGAGAACATATAATTATTATTTTTCTCATGACCAGTCGGCCAAAACCCTTACTGGACAATTGGTTTTATTTCTTGTACTCTTGCAGCGTAAGTGATAGCATGCCATTTTATTATCATCTTATAAGTATAATCTAAGTAAAGGGTAATTTACCCTCCACATCACAGGCAACACACAATCACAAACGAGACAATGACAAAGCACAATAGAAAAACATCCAAAACAGAACTGCTTACTGCTCCATAGCTCTGAGTGCACCAGGACAAACAGAAGCTCCCTCCGACCGCCCGGCATGTAACTACCGCTGCCCCTTAGCTCTAAGTGCGCCAGGACAACAGAAAGCTTCCTCCAACCGCCCGACACGTCGCTGCTGCTGCCCCTTAGCTCTGACTGCACCAGGACAACAGGAAGTTCCTCCAACCGCCTGACATGTAGCTACTGCTGCCCCGTAGCTCTGAGTGCACCCGGACAACAAGAAGCTCCCTCCAACCGCCCTACATGTAGCTACTGCCGCCCCTTAGATCAGAGTGCACCAGGACAACAGGACGCTCCCTCCAACTGCCCGACATGTAGCTACTGCTGCCCCGTAGCTCTGAGTGCTCCAGGACAAAAGGAAGCTCCCTCCAACCGCCCGGCATTTAGCTACTGCTGCCCCTTAGCTCTAAGTGATCCAGGACAAACTGAAGCTCCCTCCAACCGCCCGGCATTTAGCTACTGTTGCCCTTAGCTCTGAGTGCACCAGGGCAACAGGAAGATCCCTCCAACCGCCTGGCACATAGCTACCGCAGCCCCGTAGCTCCGAGTGCGCCAGGACAATGAGAAAGCTACCTCTAAACGCCCGACATGTAGCTACTGCTTCCCCGTAGCTCTGAGCGCATCAGGACAGCAGGAAACTCCCTCCAACCGCCCGACATGTAGCTACCCTTTATATGTTCAACAGAAAGGAATTGGCGTAGCAACTACATGGACTACGACCACCCACTATGCATTTTACGATTTACTGCATGGATCAATGCTCTATTTACACTTAGCTATGATTTGCATGGAAGTAGGTAACATCGACATTTATCGATTAGCTACTTGAACAGACGTATTATAGACACAGAGCTCAGAGTTGGCGTTATGGATTAACGGACGTTCAAATAGGTGGGACTTTTGGGGAGCATTTACCAGGAGCACAGGTTAGTTTCTTAATTGCGGGGCCTCTCTGTATGAACGTCTGATTCAGGGACGATTGCTTTATGTGTATGTTAGGAGTTTGAGGTTATGTGTGAACTTTTACCGACCAGATCACATCTCTCGTGCTCAAATAGCTCTGAGACCCGTGTTCGGTATAAATGTCATTCAGGACAGTTGCTTACTGGAAATAGAAAGTTTGGTCACGAACCTGGGACTAACGCATATTCTGTCTCTCCGTTTATTGTACGGAATTGTTGGCTTGTTGTACAAGGCCACACTGACTTATAACCCTTTGGCGCCATAATGAATTTGGTCGGGTTTTGCCATTCCGTGTACTCTTTTAGTAAAAAGATTAACGTTTCAAATACATATCGACAAAATGCTATGTACTCAATGATAAAATGTATAACAGGAACTAAACTCAGGGTAATATTATCCATTGGTCATGTATTCTCTTCTGTGGAATGGGATGATTTTACCGGCGCCTCTAAGCTGCTAATAGGCTCATTCGATCCGCGATGTGTTCTCGTCTAGAACTAATAACAAACCTTTGAACTGTATCCCCCGATTGTCTTGATTCAACCATTCAAGTGAAGTCGTCTTCTATCTGATAGATGTGTTGCTGACAAGGCTATTATTTGGGTATTTAAAACAAATATTACAGAGTTGACTGCCGAACTAAGAATTAATTATTATTGAACTAAAGGTATGAGCCGGATTACTATGCTCATTGACTGAAATCAAACAGACTAACTGATGTTTAATAGAATTAATTATCTGATTTATACGCAGGTCCTGATTTCCATTCAAATATTCCATAGACTATTTTTAATGAAAGCGGGTTTTAACGGACAATAGACTGGTTATGTTGTCTACCTCAACTCAGACGTGGCAACTGGTTCACCTAATATGTTTGTACCTGTAAGTTTAATGGGTTTGTGCATTTAATAGTTACCGCCCCAGAAAAGGGAGCTTTTTTAATCTTATAAATTTAAACGCAACTATAAAAAAAACGTAAGATGCTTGAAATATAATCATATTTATATTGTTTGCTTTGTCTAAACCCATACCGAATATCTTGGCTGATACATACTTTCCCAGCAAGCCAAACAACCTTGCGACACCGTTTTGATTTGTTCATGTTAGTACGGTCTTAGGTTGTTGAAACGGAATTTTGTGGCCTACCAGTTATGTTGCCACAACCTTAAAATCATCTACACGGCAACGAAACAAAAACGTAATAGCTACGTTGTATTCTTGTTGTTGAATTATTCAACGTTTTCAAAACATTTTTATTACTGGGCAACGTTACCAATGCATAGCTGGTATACAATGTTGCAGCTACGTATTGTTTTTGCTGGGTTGTCACGTATTTTCTATACTATGTACCTGGCAATTACCATATCTCGAGATCTCTGTAGGCTACCCATAACAACTTAAGATTAAGATCTTTATAGAAAATGGCATTTTGGGGGTTATCTTTAACAATTCATTTGTCTTATTAATAGACATCTCTGTGCCAGTGTGATAAAGTTTTAGAAATATATATTGTTTACTCATCTTCGACAGTTGGCTGTTGTCCTGTACGATATAAATTGATGAGCCTTGTTTTTCTTACATTATAAGTTCATTGATTAATTTACCTCCAAGTTTGTATATTAAGTTTATTCTTCCGACATGACACTTTCTCTAAGACACAAAAAGTATTCATTGCTTTCAGCTTTGGGATCGATGTCACTCTCCTATCAGAGGGGTAGTGAATATCCGCTATCTAGACTCAAGCTGACTAACCTATTCTGTAGAAGGCCGGGTGGCTGAGTGGTCTAGGTAGCCGGCATTCATTGCTGGCAATTCGGTGCCTAACTGACGGTCGTGGGTTTCAATCTGCAAAATTTTCTGAACTAGAATCTGTTTATACTAAGAAAGTGTTATCTCAAAATAACGAAAATATTGTTTAAAATGTTTGCTTGTTTATTTGATTGGGGCTTAGTGCTGTACTTAATGCTATTTCGCTGACGTGACCACGTGTCAGCCTAGCCCAACATTTGGCTTATATGTTTGCTCCTTTTAATAATTCGGACATTCCTCTTGCAAACATTATAGCCCGAATTCCATATTTACCCGATTTTGATATATTGAAAGTTTTATCACACGTCTCAACTATACCCACTGCACACACACTTACTGTCACAAGTTAGACTATCTAAGCGAATTAAATCGATAAAAGATTGTAAAATGTATATTTCGTATTTATTGATACTTGCATTTAGCACGAATGATCGACGTGAAGAGCTACTGAAGTCAAAAATCTTGTCAAACTCGCCAACTTTCTGTTTCATTGTTTTTAAAAAAGTATGATGATAACGCATGCGCAATACATGGTTGACCGTTAGCTCATCGATCTTACTTTACATATCCTTGGCGGAA
The DNA here is from genome assembly GCA_034783835.1 of Mopalia ciliata. NCBI lineage: Eukaryota > Metazoa > Mollusca > Polyplacophora > Chitonida > Mopaliidae > Mopalia > Mopalia ciliata. The sequence goes on along the minus strand of JAVFBW010142042.1, from coordinate 6,698 downwards.
ATTTCCAAAGTTGGGCAGAGTTTAACCCGAAAATTTTGTCGGAACACACGGAAATAAATTTATGCGAGTCCAAAGGTCATAAGCTTGTGTCCACGAGGGATATTTGGAGTAGATTTAACTCCAAATATTGAATTTTGACCCATAATTTTTGGTCAGATGATGGTTTACACTATGGTCAACAGCGGTAGATACTTATTTTCAACTGTTTATTCAATTTTGTCACCATATGCCTTCCGCCGATTTTTTTAGTCGGAACCAAAATTTTCGTATAACTTGTTTAACATTGATGGCTTCTCAGCTCTGTCGACAAGGGTAATGGCGATATGATAAATAAGTCGACAGAGCTGATTTTCTCAGCTAGTGTCAGTCCAATGGTCACAGGAAACCACCCTGGATGACAATAGCAACAGTAATACAATACAGGACAAGGACAACCACTGGGCGTAATACATTTATCGGCTTCATGGTGCCCTTTAGCACTGGAAGCACCCAAACAGAAGGGAGCTCCCTCCCAACCCTCCAAATATAATGCACTTTAAGGTATATGACAGGCTGCTGAGCTGAAAATAAGTAGACAATACGTAGACAATAGGCACATCCTGTTTAAAACCTCTGCATACACTGTTAACTCCACACGTCAACCATTTATCTTGTGGATTAAATCAGCAGTCACCATTCAGATTCAGCAGAAAGCCTTATCATAGTATTGCTGGTATAGACATCGTCCTATGAAAATTGTTTTCATTAAATGGATGTTCTGATAAATGGAATGCAAATCAGGACCTGTGTGTGGACAATAAACGGTATCAGTTGAACACTTCTAATGAACATCAGTTAATGTGATTGGTGTTCAGTCCCTTGTCTACGTATGTAGTAATCAACGACATACCTTTACTTCAATAATTAATTTAGCAATAAATGAATTGTTGGATCTCGATTAAAAATTCCCTACGGCTTGTTCCGTTTCTGCTTGTAAATTGCAAGTTGTATGGACCTGGAAATTCACCGGGCTCACACATGTCTGAGAGCTATTAAACCAATTCTTAAAGCCATTAACGTGATAATAACATATTTGGAGTAGAGCGGTGGAGTGCTATCTACTTCTTGTAAGACTGACAGCCGGGAGTCATTGATTGTCTGTACACCGGAGGATCCTGGCCACTGAAACCTTAGATATTTTCTCAGATCTATGATATGAGACTTCATCATCCATTCTGCTTCCCATAGACCACAGGGCAGGGGAGGGCAGGGGGGATATGTAGAGACCGCAGGACAGGGGAGGGCAGGGGGGATATGTAGACACCGCAGGACAGGGAAGGGCAGGGGGATATGTAGAGACCGCAGGGCAGGGGAGGACAGGGCAGGGCAGGGGGGATATGTAGAAGCTGTCCTCAGAGCGTTTTACAACCACCGATGTGAAAGCAAACACTACAGGTGAGGTTAGGTGAGTTCGACAAATCAGAACAGAAAAATTTCCTTTCGGGTTCTACAATAAATATATGTTTCATATTGATATACAATATATGTAAAATTGACTTTAATATCATTTCACGAGTTGCAATTCGAGAGTGTGACTTTAATATCATTTTATAATGTGTGCCTTCCATATAACTTTAAGAATGGTATAAAATTTGTACTTTTTATATAACTTCCTTACTCACGATGACTACTTGTTTATAACTGTCAGTTTATTTTGCTATTGGCATTTTGTAACCGGCAGAATACATATGTATAGCTGACTGTGTGGGAAGTTTATACGTAAACGAAAGCCTTAAAATGCCAATAATACGAATATCATTTTTCCGTCTGAAACAGCTTTAAGTCGCGATAAAGTACATGTACTGTTGAATAGCTTAAAACAACAGATAGGGATGATGCAAAGAGATACAGATGCATACAAACACAGACGCATGCGTATTGATTTATTACACAGGTTGACTGAGTGACACCGCGCTCAACGTCTAGCAGTACACACATTCATCAGATGACCCCACACAACGTGATCTCTTGATACAATAAATTTGAAAACGTTTATGTAACTGTTCCTTTAAACTACCTCTGCGTTAGGCTTTCTGTGGCGGCAGTAAGATAAGACAGACACGTTAATGCAAGATCATATATGTATCGATTAGAATTTGATGACTTGTTATTGTCCAAACCGTTTGTTAGTTTCGACAGGAAAATATCCAAAATGTACACACAGCCTGCATGTTGTCATTTATTATAGTAGGATTGATTGCTTTTTGAATTAAAACCATATAAAATGGCATATTATAATTATCCGAGGGCAGCAGCGAAAGGCGTTCTGTTCATGAACGAGACAATTGCTCGGATGATACAATGATTATACATAATAAATGATGTACATTATATTATTATATAACTGCGTCAAAATACCTGATGGGATAATTGGAATGAGCTGGAAACAATATAGCTTATGCAGTCTATACACACACAAACACTTTGTTAGTGCCTATAAGAAAAAAACACACCTGTTTTATAAACCGTGTGTTTTTATGAGTGATTCATAAATTTTGTACGCTTTTAAATTATGAATCACTACAAAATTAAGTCGCTTTATTTTGATGCTAAAATGTATCCTAATGCTGTACGATTTGGACACTTTGGAGTTTACACATCATTGAACTTAATATGGCTATAATCGATGCGGATTTAGTTATAAATGGAATCATCTGCATGCCCAATACATTTGTGATTCGGTGCTTGGAATTCCGGTACTATAATGGTTTCCATTATCAATGTCGCTGTTTGGAATTTCTATATATTTATGGCAAGCATTGGAATTTTTGGTTAATGATATTTGTGTGGTTATGTGGACAAATATGTGTATATGGAGTGGTTTCAGATTAGTTCGGATGAAAATACAGAATTTTTTCGCTATAAAAACAATACTTTCGCTCTCACTGAGCAGAAGATCGGACTTAATACGGTCGTTATATTTTCGCAGGGGGTATTGATTTGGTAAATCTGTTGTTTAGCCCTGATACAGAATAAATCTTTACGAAATTAATTATTTACATGGGCTCGATGTGGTGACTGATGAATCTTTATGTATTCATGATGGGGTTTGGAAGAACCAACGCATCGATACTCTGTTGAGTGGAGAATTCGTGAAGAATGAGCATCGGGCGTGATAAACTCTCCGTGTAGTGTTTTTGTCCGTCGGCTTCTTTTTTGAGGGCAGTTATACCCATCAAGTTAATGGTGTCTATGCCAAAAAGTAGGTAAAGGAACAAGCACCTCCAGATGCGAAACGAGCTATGAACACATCTATTTGATTTAATATTGAGAATATGATGTGGTAGTTATCAATATAAATAATATTCATATATATCTAAAACATACGAAATAAAATCGGTTTTCCAGTTTAGTCTGTCTGTTGACAATCGGGTATAAGAGAGAGAGAGACCCACAGTGTGGCTCCGGCAATCGCGTTTGTCGACCATCGGGTATATGAGTGAGTCGCACGGTGAGGCTCCGGCCATTACGTTTGTCGACCATCGGGTATATGAGTGAGTCGCACAGTTTGACTCCAGCAATCGCGTTTGTCGACCATCAGGTATAAGGCAAATACGAACGATGTGGATCCTGCAATCGCGTTTGTCGACCATCAGGTATATGAGAGAGTCGCATGATGTGACTCCGACAATCGCGTTTATAGACCATCGGGTATAAGAAAGTGACACACGATGAGGCTCCGGCAATCACGTGTGTAGATCATCAGGTAGAAGAGAAAGCCAAACGATGTGGCTCCGGCAATCGCGTGTGTTGACCATCGGGTATAAGAGAGAGTCGCAAGATGTGGTTCCGTCAATCGCGTATGTCAACCGTTAGGTACAAAAGAGAGTCGCGTTTTTTGCTCCGGCAATCGTGTTTCTCAACCATCAGGTACAAGAAAGAATGGCTCCGGCGATCGCATTTGTCGACCATCAGGTTTAAGAGAGAGTCGCACGATGTGGTTCCGGCAAGCGTTTTTGTCGACCATCAGTTACAAGAAAGAGTCGCACGATGTGGCTCCGGTAATCGGGTTTGTCGATCATCAGGTATAAGAAAGAGTCGCTCGATGTGGCTCCTGCAATCGCGTTTGTCAACCATTAGGTATAAGAAAGAGTCGCACGGTGTGGCTCCGGCAATCGCTTTTGTCGACCATCAAGTATAAGAGAGAGTCGCACGATGTGGCTCCGGCAAGTGCGTTAGTCGACCATCGGGTACACGAAAGAGTCGCTCGATGGGGCTCTGGCAATTACGTTTGTCGACCATTAGGTATCAGAAAGAGTCGCACGATGTGGCTTCGCCAATCGCTTTTGTCGGCCATCAAGTATAAGAGAGAGTCGCACGATGTGGCTCCGGCAATCGCGTTTGTCGACCATTGGATATAAGAGAGAGTCGCACGATGTGGCTCCGGCAAGTGCGTTTATCGACCATCAGGTATAAGAAATAGTCGTACGATGTGGCTGCAACAAGCGCGTTTGTCAACCATCAGGTACAAGAAAGAGTCGCACAATGTGGCTCTGGCAATCGGGTTTGTCGACCATCAGGTATAAGAAAGAGTCGCTAGATGTGACTCTGGCAATCGCGTTTATCGACCATCGGGTATAGGAGAGAGTCGCGCGATGTACATCAGTCCCAAGGGTTCAGCTGGACTGAGATCAGTTCGATGATCCTGCCGATATTCTTCTTCAGGTTGATCATATTTACGCGTTCCATAAATCAATTGCTTTGTTAACAGATGGATCTAACTCTTCCATAGAATTTATTTGTACATCTGGCTTACTTGACCAATGTATAGATTTATTAAAATCTTGATTAACCGGTACCCGATAATTTGCAAGAATATTATGGTTTCTTTTTTTATAACTAAATGTAAGTAGACCGGCAACATTAAGAAAAAAAGATGTATCCGTTTTTGCATTCATAAATATGTTATAATAATAAACCTTCATTTGGGACAAAAAGTTCATATATACAAGCAGAAAAAACAAAAGCAGTGGGAGGCATGTTATAATACATTAGATTAATTTACAGACCAATGTAGGCCTAGTGATTCTCGCCACTTGGCTACCAATTCCAAAGGTCCGTTATTAATTGTTAACGTAAAGAGTTTCATTTGTTGTTTTATTATGTTATATCTTTGAAGTTCGGTTGATCTGTGTTATTTTTGGTACAATAAAATGTGAAATACGAGGCTGTCCATGGCGGATAAACGTCTCAGCTGTCAACCACATACCATTGTTATAAGGGTTTGTTTTACTAGATGTTCAGAGTTGATATGTTACAGACAGTCCGTGATAATATCCAGCGACGATCGAAGTAGAGTAATCCTAAAAATATACGCACATGTTGTTTGTCTCAACACTAAAAATTTAAGCTGAAATAACTAAAAAAAATTGGTTTTCATTGATTATTTTACGTCAATGTTGTCAGCATCAGTAACTTTGTTTTCCTGCTGGGGAGGCAGTGTACAAAGTGCTTTAAAGAACGTTTATTTATTACACAGCTTAAGTGTGTTTGTTTGCTTGTTTATTAAATCGCCAATAAGGATTATTTGCAAATTGTTGACTCACGTGAATTTTTAAACATAATTATTACATATTGACATTTACACATTGACCAATAAATTAACAATGATGCTGAACCAGCCACACGATCAAACGATACTGTTCTGCACATGCGCACCACACAGTTCTAACATATATACTCTCCCAAAAAACGAACGCAACATTCATGTTTTCTTATCCAAATAAGAATTTACGGAAATAAGCATCACATAGCATTGAAAGTAGGCACACTGGGTGTTAAGATTTTTAAGTTCATTAAAATGTCCAAATTTATCACATTAAAGTCCATAGCGTTCAGACGACGTCAACGCAAAGTCAATATCTGTTGTGCCCACCATTAACCTGTAACACAGCACGAACCCGTCTCGGCATATACATTTTGCGGCGCTGGATATTGACAGCGCGTGCGTCTATCTAAATCATCCCACAAATGTTCTATTGAGTTCAATTCTGGTGATTAGGACTGTTACGTTCTGGTTATTTAGAAACTCAACAGTAACACGAGCTGTGTGTGGCCGAGCGTTATCACACTGAAAAACTTCTGTACATTCTGCTGCCTGTAGACACGCGTACGACCATCTCTTCTCTGCAGCTTGAATATGGATTCATCGCTAAATCAGACTTGCCTCAAGTCCCAGGCCCCAGTCCCTTAATCTGTTGCACCATCGGACCCTTGCACGTCGATGCTGTTGTATACTACGCCAAAGTAAGTGACGTCTGGCGCGTAAGCCGTTTTGATGGAGTGTTTCTGACTGCTTGTGCAGATATTTTCCGGAGACCTGGGAGATTTGATGCGGTTTCTGTTGCTGTTATGGTCCGGTTTCTCAGATGAAGTAACCGGGTGTAGCGGCCTTTGGGCTGCTGTTGTGGCCCTAAGTCGACCAGCACGTTGACGCTCAGCTGTTGAACTGGATTGCTGGTACCGTTGGAAGAGCCTGGAAATTGTGCTCCGGTGGACACGGTAGTCTAGTGACTGCATTCTGTGATTCACCGGCCAGGAGAAGACCAATGACGACGTTCCGGGTAGCTGCGTCTAGTCTGGGTATATCGTAGCAGATTGGACAACTGAATTTAATTGAACGGATATGTGTCTTTTATAACTATTCAACTCGCTTAATG
>JAVFBW010142031.1:0-12859 GCA_034783835.1 Mopalia ciliata | reverse complement strand
ATTTGATTGGATAATGAAAGTGGATTATTTTGTTTGGTATAATGTAAAGCATCAGTGTTATTCAGTATTTTCGTTATTCTCGACACAAACATTAATCCCTCAGTTTTATTGTTTTAACCCTTCATTGTTTGCTGGTGAAGATTTAATTGATCAGATTTGTTATTTGATCTAATGACAGACCTATCAGGTTAGATATGGACGATTACTTTACAAGAGGCGGATGTAAAGTCTGGGATTGCTGCACGGTAGTTGTTTATAATGTTATTCTGGCCAAATAATTTATTCTTGATGGAAGAAAGACTTTATGTCGGGTCCAGTTTTCCAGACAAATATACTAGGTAATTAGATTATAGGATAAATCGCGCTATTGGATGACTGACATGCTAATCAAAGATTTTATTTATATCTAACAATATAGCTTCAGATCAACAAACTGAATCCGGATATGTAACGGTAGAGAGAAGATCTCGTTATATATGCTCCTAAAGTCATGTCAGTAAGTTTATTTTGAGCGAAACATCGTATATCACAATCAAACGCTGTGAAAGTACGAATAACTCTCTTTACAAATAAGTTCCAATCGATTAATGCCGCTATTAGAGTATATATCAGATCCTTTTTTACATATCTTCCATGATGTGTTTGGAGTCGACCAGCCGACCTGGTAATTTAAAGCAAAAAGAAATTGAAGATTAATTTTCAGTAACTTTTTGTAAAAATGGTACAAACCATTCACACGAAATTACATTAGACTTGATTACAGTTTTTCTCCCAAGGCGTCTCTCAACAAAACATGAAATAGATTTATGTGTAGAAATAGTCCCAATCGAGTTATCAGAGTAACATATGGATTCTATATTCAGGGTTTATTGACTGACATGTTTTCAATATCTCTTTCAGGTTATACGGTTATAGATTTGATCCAATTTACACATGGAGAAAGCTCCACTAAAATTTTATTATTTTATCCTTCTGATGGATTTGTGATGTCATATTTTAACTAGGCTGTCAATCCTTCGGGAGTCTGCTCCTTCCAAAGTAGCCTGTTACAATCAGTTTTACATCGGATTTCGGATTTTTTCTACAAAATTTTTTGCCACTAAATGTCTCGCCTCACACAATACAGTTCAGTGTCAGAAAAGACACGCATAATCATATATCAGCTAATCACACAAACATACTTTTATCAATTGATGGACATTGTTGTGGTTTCTTGGACCACTAAAGACACATACTTCCTGGCATTGGTAGTTAATGGCTGAATGTACCACATTTATGACTGGTTCACGCTACCAGTCAAATTAATTGGTCATATACAATCAGGTTATACCACAGCTTTCCAGTCATATACTGGATGGTGTATTATTATGAGTGTAGAACCAACATTTGTTGATTGTTCTATCCCTTATATGAGATGGAATGCTAATCTCTCTAAACTCAACACACGCCCATTATCTGAGGTGACCAAAGCACCATGTAATGCTGGACATGGGCACTACAATTAAACCCCCCATTATTCAAACGTTTATCTTGTTTTTGTCGCGAATTGTAATCTCTTTCACTGTGACATCGGTTAATTGAAGACTGAATAATAACTCCGTTGTTACATAACGTAATGTCTGGGTTTTTTTTATCGGCTAAATGTCTTACTGACAGGATTGGAGTTAATAGCCCGAGTTGAAACTGTGCCTACAGATAATCGGGTCATAACACGCAATGAAATGTTTCGGCTAGAAAACGATCGGGATGAATTCATGTTTTTGTTAATGTTTCTGTTTAACATTTTATCCTTTGTAAAGCTCGGACAATAACATACAGATTAATATATGTTTACTTTAAAGTGGATTAAAGCGTTTTGCGTTGTTATGTCGATCATACCACAGGGTTTTGTGGATTTCAAGTTCTGATTACAACTTTCTGACACAAACAAAGCCTTTTGTTATGTTCTCCGTTGAGGTATTATAATTTCGTTGAATTGTATTCATCGACTTATAATCCCATGATAAGTTTTGTTGAGCAGAACTAATTCGCTTGTTTATGCAATTCATCAGATCTACAGTCGCTGAAGTGTCTCTTCCTTTATATGATTTGTATTCATATTATTTTTATCTATAATTTCCTTGATAACGCAATTCTGTGTGCTTGCGTGTCTGGGTTTTCGCAGAGATAGTTTTTATAACACAATTATATAAAAGTAGTAGATGTTTATTTAATTCAGTTTGACACTAGCAGAAATTCCTGGTATATGCCTGATTAGATGTGGAAATAACATTACAGAGACCTCCACGAGATACACTTTAATCGATCAAACTAAGAAAGGTGGCTGATATGACAATCACGTATGGTCGTATGTTCAGTTTGTGTGAAAGGGAAGAGGGAGGAACCAGAAATAACCTAATAGTGGATACAGGTTTGAAATGATACATATTTAATTATTAGGACAGCAATTTGCTAACAGTACATTGGCGCAGGAAAACACAACAGGGTTGTTTTAATGGTTACTCTTATATGTCACTTCCTCTATAAAACCTAAGTCAATGGATGTGTTGTTTTTCGAACATCCTTTGGAGACCCCATTAAAGTTCACTCCATTAAGCAGTGTTGAATCTATGTCGATGAATCCCATATAATCAAGTTCGAGGTTGTTTTGTGAACCCGATTGCGACTGGAAGTATCACGTTTTTTCTACCAGGCTCCGTCTAATTTTTCACCAATTCCCCACTATGCTGATCGTGCAAAGGAATAAACTGTGCACACGACGAAAAACAACAACAACAAAACAAAAGCAAAAAAAAAAAAAAAACAAAAAACAAAACAAAAAACAACACAAATGTAGAATAAACTAATACAGACAAACATTTGAAAAAAACCAAAACAAATGTAGAGCCTATTGATGGGGATATGATAAATCCCAACCCATCTGATTTAGCATTTCTATTCGTCGTGTAAATAGCCCAGACTGTTCAATACAGATAATGTTTCACGTCCTATATATTTAATATGTGTTTCATTCTTGTTTAATAGCTTGTTACTAGAACACCTGGCAGGTGATATGTACCTCGCTTTAGTAAACTGGCCGTAAACAGAACTCTGGAAGTATACCGATACCGTCAATGTTAGAGTGGTAACGAATCTGATCGGCTAATTATTGAACGTATGTTATTTATTTACCACGGTATATCTGCTAAACGTGTGTCTAGTATTATCATTGCCTTAATACAATCCTCTAGGACGTGATGAGCTATTGTCTGTCACGGATTGCTGTTCTGATCCATGTGATTGAGTCTTGATCAGATTAGAGCCGTGTAGATAGACATTGATAGACCTCATTAGGTTTCACCTGTCGAAAGACGATGATGTTCGGAACAGAATTAAGGCATAGAAAGTAAGAACGGCATTTAGGAAAATTTTGTACACAAAAGCCCTTTATTTGTTGAACTGTCATTTTTATAAAAAAAAATCTTCTACTAAAATTTTATTTTAGACTTCGACACCAAGCTCATATCCCCCAAACTAGTATGCGTGAAATAGCTATAGATCATGTGATCTTTCGACTTTAAGACATTTTAGAACTTCAAGTTCGATGAATTGATTCAAACTGACAGGCTGACACATTTCTATTGAATGCAATTCACAATGTCTCAGTCTCTATAGCCGTTTACTTGACAAAAATATGTTACTTAAACCTGAACTATATTAGAAACAAATGCACTTTACTTAAGATCAAAGGATTTCTCAGTACTTACGTTTTTTAAAATTCCAAATCGGTCAGTTCTTGTTTGTATTACAAGTGATCTTGAGGACAAGTGTCAGAAAATTCTTTTACAGACGTATTGCTTCCATGGAATAAATCAGTAAGCACTATAAGGGTTTTTCAATTGTGACAGTGAGATCAAAGATGTGGTAAGTTGTACATGAAGTATCTTTGCTTGGGATTCAGTGTCCTTCTACTAAAGTACTGATTGCTGTTCACTGTGCTAATAAACACAACGAATACAGCGGTTTTCTCAAGTGTTTCGCTTTCTGTCACAGATAACAGAAGACTTCTAGAGACAATCATATAGTTTCTGATCACACTGTATTTATAAAGCGTTCTTGTAAATCTAGAATGAATCAAGGGATCCATGTTGGCAATGACTGTGGTTTTGTAAAGTGCCGTAAATTAGTTTCATTGTTTATAGGAATATATCATTTTGCGAACACAGCAAAGCCAAGCCTTTCCAAGACAACAGCCAATTCTTAGGACACACGCAATATATATGTTATATTGGTAAAGTATTTAGAGAAGAAGTGAATATATACACCAAATAAATTTCACTTAAAATAAGAACCGCTTAAAAATGACCTTGAGAACGGTCAGTGAAATTATTTTGCTGTTTGGTTCAAAGCGAAAAGTCATGAAACAGGAGATCATCTAAAGCAAGATATTGGTATTCGGGACATTTCTCTTTGCTCTCGCTGATAGTAAGGCATTAACAAAAAGGATATTGAACACGATCAACAACGTTATTTCTGGAAAATTCCTATATGATAGCATCAGGGTCCAAATGACCAATTTATTATAACATCGGTTTGAATTCATAAAAACTAAACTAATTGAACTCACAGAATGAAGTAAATGGCTAAGACCTTGATAATAGATTGACAATGTTCGAATAGCCTTGATCTCTCTGAGGACATTTTCACTCACCGATCAACGGTCGATGACTTGTTTTAACAGGCTTGAAATGAAGGCACATCTACATAATAAACCGTTGTGAGTTTTGAGCTTGCTGGTAATTTGTCATTACAGAAAGTACATAGTCTCAGGATGGAATGGAATCAATGTGTATCACGAACATCAGTATATTATTACATGTGATGGCAACAACAGAGTGGGCTTATAAATTATTCTTCCCTTTTAAACAAGTAAAAAAATAAACTTGTGTTATTGTTACATTAGCGGTCCGAAAAAAGCACTATCAAGAATTGTCTTCATTTTTCTTCGTAGTAATATTCTTCCCCTTATCCTTTTGTTGATCGACAACTCTCTAATAATGTTCACATCCATTATCGTCCAATGGACGGACATAAACACATCGCCACAATACGGGTTTTACACCATTGCACTGTGTTGGTGTATCCTTTTGAATACCGGTAACGCAACTTATCTACTGGATGCTTTTCCTGGTATGTCAATTACCAATTATATTTCATGAAGTTGATTTGATTGGATAATGAAAGTGGATTATTTTGTTTGGTAGAATGTAAAGCATCAGTGTTATTCAGCATTTTCGTTATTTTCGACACAAAAATTACTTTATCAGTGCTATTGTTTCAACCCTTCATAGACTTGGGGTAAAGCAAATTTTGTTGGCAGTGATATCTATAGAAATATTATTTATCAATCATCACTGACAGTCTTTCCTATCTTTCATTTTTTCAGTAAATAAGATATTTGCAGATTTGTCTGTCGTTCATAGCCCTATTTTATCGTCTCATCCTCTCAAAACAAAGTATTTGGTCCAACAAGAATGTCACAGATACACGATTTTCTAGCATAGATAAAAACGTCTATAAGCAGGAATAAGCGATAAAAACATACTCACCATACTTATAACCTTTTGCTGTGGATTGTTTTTTCAGTATAAAAGTTGCGAAGTATTTTTTTTTTGTCGTTGTTTGGTGTTGAAGATTTCATTGATCAGATTTGTTATTTGATCTAATGACAGACCTATCAGGTTTCATATGGACGATTAATTTAGAGGAGGCTGATGTAAAGTCTGGGATTGCTGCACGGTAGTTGTTTATAATGCTAGACTGGCCAAATAATTAATTCTTGATGGACGAAAGACTTTGTCTTATGTCCTGTTTTCCAGACAAATATATGAGGTAATTGGATTAGAAATAAATCGCACTATTGTATGACTGACATGTTAATCAAAGTTCTCATTTATATCTAACAATATAGCCTCAGATCAACAAACTGAATCCGTTTATTTAATGGCAGAGACAAGACCTCGTTATATCTGGTCCTAAAGACACGCATATATATGAGTTAGTTTGGACGTATTTATATCAGGGATGACAATGAAACGCGGCGAATGTACAAATAACTGTCTTTACAAATAAGTACCAATTGATTAATGCCGCTATCAGTGTATATCAGATGGATTTTTAGATATCTTCCATGATAGGTTTGGAGTTGCCAAGCAGGTTTGGTATTTTGACATAAAAACAATTTTTCAGTAACTGTTCATGAAAATGATACAAACCATCCGCGCGAAATTACCTTAGACACGATGACAGTTTTTCTCCCATTGTCTCTCAACAAAACATGAAAGAGATTTATTTGACGAAATAGTCCCAATCGAGTTATTAGAGAAACATATGGATTCCATAGTCAGGGTTAAGTGACTGACATCACTTTCAGGTTATAAAATTACAGATTTGATCCAATTTACATACAGTATGGAGAATGCATAACTAAAATGATATTATCCTGACGGATTTGTAATGTTATATCTTAATTAGACTGTCAATCCTTCGGGAGTCTTGACTCCTTCCAAAGTTGCGTGTTATAATCAAAGTTTTCAATCGGATTTTGGATTTTTTTCGACTGGATGCCTCGTGTCACACAATACAGTCGAATGTCATACAAGACACACAACACATATCAGCTAATCACACAAACATACTTTTATTAATTGATATACATTGTTGCCTTATCTTGGTCAACTAAAACTTGGCACATACAATCAGGTTATACCGCAGTTTTCCAGTGATATACTGATATATTGTTATGAGTGCAGAAGCAACATTTGGTGATTGTTCTATAAGGTTCCCTCAATAGGATGTGTAACAATAACTGGCTTTATATTATATAATAATGAGAAAAACAAATAGGAGAACAGGTGATGAAAACCGTATGATGCAGTCTGTATCAGAAGTATACAGTTAGATAGTTTTTCACGTGGCATTTTGTGTGAAAGTGATTAGATAAAGTTTAACCCATTTGTCCATCTGATATGAAATCATAATTCATTCCATGGACTAACAAAAATATATATTCTGCTGAAATAAAGTTCAAAGAGTTTAGTCGGAATAGATAAACGCATCTAGAATGGACATGCATGTATTAATAAGGACCGATCATGGATTTGTGTATTAAGCCAATCTTTAGGGTAATTCACTTATATGACAACCATGAAGTGAGGCGTTTTGATAAGGTTGGAAAGTTAATCTTCCTCCATTGCTAAGTAAATACAGAATTGCTACGCTTCAAACCAACTGCCCTAAGCCAGAAGGCAGAACCCATGTTAATGATAACTAGTTAAGTTTCGATATGTACATAAATTGTAATTGAAAAAAAATACGATAAGAGTTTAAACGATAGATTGTTCCTGTCTCCAGGAAATCGTTACTGAAGATTAGTTGAGTTTAACAGTGAGGTTGCCACAGTTTCCCAGAGATCGTTAGTGACGATTAGTTAAGTTTAACCGTGGGGTTGCTACAGTCTCCGGGAGATCGTATGTGAAGATTGGTTGAGTTAACCGTAAGGCTGCTCCAGTTTCAAGGATATCGTTAATGAAGATTAGTTGAATTTAACAGAGAGGCTGTTACAGTTTCCAGAATATCGTTAGTGAATATCAGTTGCGTTTAATAGAGAAGCTACTACAGTTTCCAGGATATCGTTAGTCAAGATGGCTTGAGTTTAACAGAGAGGCTTCTACAGTTTCCGGGATATCGTTAGTGAAGATGACTTGAGCTTAACCGAGAAGCCGATCTGGTCTTCAGGATATGGTTAGTGAAGATTAGTTGAGTTAAACCGAGAAACTGATCTACTTTCTAGAATATGGTTTCTGAAGATTAGTTTGAGGAGTATTGTAGTATGAAGTCTGTGATGGTTATATTCTTCTATTGTTGTCAGGTCTGGTAATGCGTGTCTGTTTGTCGGGTAAAAATATCTTAGTTAGTCATTGGAAGTTGAACAGAATGATACAAGCTTTTGTGATTAGTTTTAATATCTATATATATGTGATCGGATTTCTCGATATGGTAAAGATCCTTTTGGTGAAAAAGAGTGTTTGGTGAGTGTAACTGATGACGAATTGACTTGAAGGATATTTTCATATTTTAAATGTTATTGTGATATGAGATAGACCGTTTGGAATTTGTTAATCTCTGAAACCTCGTGTTCCTTCAATTTAAATTTGTATCCTGAATCCATTGCTAACCGTTAACATATTTCTAGGCTGATATTTTCCCAAAAATCTTCTAAAGTATTTATATTGCTGTTGATCTAACCTTATAAATATCGCAGGCAACAGAATCATGACTCGTACGTTTTTCTCATTGTATCTTTAGAAAGAAATGTATAGGTTAACACGAAGTTTACATGTTTTGGTTTACATGTTATTAGTTAAAACATGTATGTACTCGATAAAAAATGCTGTGCTAAAGTAAGGGATTAAAAATATCTCCCAGTTGAAGACCAGTGTTGTTTTGTCTGGGTATCAATGATACTATTAACACACCATAAAGCAGCAGGATTGTCGACTTGTTTCTAATCTAATTTTCAGATGGATTCTAAATACAAACTTTGTTGAATGTGATGGTGTTTAAAAACAAAATACTCATCGATGCGTGTTAATTACTTAACTATGAAAACATGTCCAGCCCAATCAATATACAATAATATAGCTTCTACCAATGATTCAATGAGATGGAATGTTAATATCTCTAAATGGAAACACGCCCATTATCTGAGGTGGCCATAGCACCATGTTATGCTGGACATAGACACTACAATTAAACCACCCATTATTCAAACGTTTATCTTGTTTTTGTCGCGAAGTGTAATATCTTTTACTGTGACATCGGTTAATTGAAGACTGACTAATAACTCTGTTGTTGCATAACGTAATGTCTGTTTTTTATCGGGTAAATGTCTTGCTATCAGAATAGGAGTTAAAAGCCGGAGTAAAAACTGTGCCTACAGATAATCGTCTCATAAAACGCAATGAAATGTTCCCGATAGAAAACTAGAAAACGATCGGGATGAATTTATGTTTTTGTTTAACATTTAGTTCATTCTAATGCTCGAACAATGACATACAGATAAATAGATGTTTAGTTTAAAGTGGATTAAACCGTTTAACGTTATTATAACGATCATAGCACAAGGGTTTGTGCATTTCAAGTTTTGATTACAACTTTTTGACACCAACAAAGCCTTTTGTTATGTTCTCTGTTGAGGAACCAGTGTTTCGTTGAATTGTATATTAATCGACTTTGCTTATAATTCCATGATAAGTTTTGTTGAGCAGAACTATTTCGTTTGTTTATGCAATTTATCATATCTACAGTCGCTGAAGTGCCTCTTCGTGGTTTGATTTATATTATTCCTATTCATATTGTTTCTATCTATAATTTCCGGGATAACGCAATTCTGTGTAAATGCATTTCTGGATTTTGGCGAGGTATCTTTTATAACACAATTATATAAAAGTAGTAAATGTTTATTTAATTCAGTTTGACTCAAGCAGAAATTCTCCATATATGCCTGATTAGATCGTGGATATAACATTGCAGAGACCTACACTTGATACACTTTATTAGATCAAACTAAGAAAGGTAACTGATATGACAATCCATATGGTCGTATGTCAGTTTGTCTCAAAGGGAAGAGGGTGGAACTAGAGATAGCAGAAAGAAATACCGATATATAAGAAACAGTTTGGGGACAAAAGCCCTTTATTTGTGTAACTTTATTTGTTTTTTCCTTATATGAAATATATTGTAGTTGTGAGTTTTATAAAATGGATTTAGGTTTAATGCTGGCAAGCTGATGTTCATATCAAGTCTTCTTTTCATAATAAACATTCGATTCTCCATAAGTATACTTTTCGTTGTTACTTTAGAGGTGCATGCGTAAGTGTCTTCCCAAACTGCTATTCATGAAATATTTATGAATCATGTGATCTTGTCACTTAAGGACATTTCCTAGTTAAAGTTCGGTGAATTGACAAAATGACTATTGAATGCAGTGCACAATGCGGCAGTCTGTATGCGCGTCTACTTGGCAAAAACCATGTGACTTAAACCGGAACTAGATAAGAAACGACTGTATTCTGTTTGAGATCCAAAGGTTTTTCGTTACTTCTGGTTTTGCTGTGATGCCAAATCGATCAGTATTGGCTTGTGTTAGAAGTGATCTTGAAGACAAGTGTCAGAAATAATTTAATAGGTGCATTGCTTCCATGGAAGAAATCGATAAGCATTATAAGGCTGTTTCAATTGTGTCGGTGAGATCAAAGAAGTTGTTAGTTCTATATGAAGTATCTTTTCTCCGGAGTTCGTGTCCTACCCTAATACCGATTGGCGTTCACTGTGCTATTAAACACAACGAATACAGCTGTTTTTTCGAGTGTTTCACTTTCTGACACAGATAACAGAGGCCTTCTTGAGACATAATCATATAGTGTACAATCACACTGTATTTATAAAGCGTTCTTGTGAATCTTGGATAAATAAAGGAAGTAATACTACACAACCTCTGTTTCTGGTGAAATAGTTTATAACATAGTGAAATACCAATGGTGCCGACAAGAACATCGATTACTGAGAACAGTTTGGATTATAAATATATGTAGGATATTTACATGTCGATCATATCACCAAAAACTCTGCTGATGTTTGCGATGACTGTGGTTTTGTAGAGGTGCATGAATTGGTTTTATTGTTTATAGAAATGTATCATTTTGCTAACAAAGCAAAGCTAAGGCAGTAAATTCCTGCATCCAACACTTAGGACACACGTGAAATATATATTTTATATTGGTAAAGTATTCATAATTTCTGAAAAGTCATGAAACAGGAGATAATCTAAAATAATGTATTGGATGTTCGTGACATTTCCATGCCTTTCGCTTTAAGTTAGGCCTTCACAAAGAGGACATTGAACATGATCAACAACGTTCTTTCTTGAAAATTCCTAAATAGAAGTATCAGGGTCCAATTGACCAATTTATTATAACATCGGTTTGAATTCGTAAAAACTAAACCAAGTAAACTCACAGAATGCAATACATGGCTAAGGCCTTGATAATAGATTAACAATGTTCGAATAGTCATGCATGATCTCTCTGAGGACATTTGCACTCACCGATCAACAGTCGATGACCTGTTTTAACCGGCTTGAAATGAAGGCACACATATACATAATAAACCGTTGTGGGTTTTAAGCGTGCTGGTTATTTGTCATTACAGGAAGTACATAGTCTCAGGATGGAATGGAATCAATGTGTATCACGAACATCAGTATTTTATTACATGTGATGGCAACAACAGAGTGGGCTTATAAATTATTCTTCCCTTTTAAACAAGTAAAAAAATAAATTTGTGTTAGTTACATTAGCGGTCCGAAAAAAGCACTATCCGGAATTGTCTTCATTTTTCTTCGTAGTAATATTCTTCCTCTTATCCTTTTGTTGAGCGACGACTCTCTAATGATGTTCACCTCCATTGTCGTCCAACGGATGGGCTTAGAAGACATTTGTAGCGTAAATTGTAGCTTTCTTTCTTAAAGCCGTTTGAAGTCTTTTTACATTTCATTATACCTGTCAAATTCTGTTCTTGTTTATGTGAGGTGTTAAAAATTAGCGTCAAACATTATTGATCTCTTAGAATGGATAGTGGAAGATGTTTTGATCGGAGATATGAAAGCAATTATACTGAAAACATGATTATAACTGCCTAAATCTGAATGTGATTTCCCATAATTCAACAAAAAAACAAAGAATGTAAAAAAGATATTTGCCTTAATTTCTGATAAATGTCTAGTTATTTGACTTCAGGGCCGGTCAGTTAATAAAAACCCTGAAATTTAGGAGGATTAAACACATCGCCACAATACGGGTTTTACAGCATTGCACTGTGCTGATGTATCTTTTTGAATACCGGTAACGCAACTTATCTACTGGATGCTTTTCCTGGTTGCAAAGAATAACACCAGCTATATTTCATGAAGTTAATTTGATTGGATAATGAAAGTGGATTATTTTGTTTGGTATAATGTAAAGCATCAGTGTTATTCAGTATTTTTCGTTATTTTGGGCACAAAAATTAATCCATCAGTGTTACTCTTTCAACCCTTCATAGACTTGGGGTAAAGCAAACTTTGTTGGCAGGGATATCTATAGTAATATTATTTATCGATCATCACTGACTGTCTTTCCTATCTTTCATTTTTTTTTACAGTAAATAAGATATTTGCAGATTTGTCTGTCGTTCATAGTTTTATTTTATCTTGTCATACCCTCAAAACAAAGTATTTGGTCCAACTAGAATGCCACAGAGACACGATTTTTTTAGCTTAGATAAAAACGTCCATAAGCAGGAATAAGCGATAAAAACATACTCACCATAATAATAATTTTTTGCTGTGGATTTGGTTTTTAGTAGAGAACTTGTCAAGTATTTTCCAATTGATTAATACCACTATCAGTGCATATCAAATGCATTTTACATATCTTCTAGGGCCGCACGGCCGTGGCTCAGCGGTAGCGAGTGCGCTTCGAATCATGGGTTCGAATCCGCCTTTCAACCATCAGGTATATTAGCGAGTCATATGTTGTGGCTCCGGCAATCGCGGGGGTGGTTTTTACGAGGTTTCCTCCCGGCTTTCCGCCGTAATAAGGCTGTGTACACTGTGAAGTGGACAATCCGTCGTCATATAAGTTAAATACCCTTGAGTACGACGTTAAACACCAATCAAACAAAAACAAACAAACATGGTAATTTAAAGCAAAAAGAAATTGAAGATTAATTTTAAGTAACTGTTCATGAAAATGATACAAACCATTCACACGAAATTACA
>JAVFBW010142020.1:0-12861 GCA_034783835.1 Mopalia ciliata | reverse complement strand
ACATATTTCATTTTTTAATAAACGTTTCTCTTAGGGTGTACGGGATTAATGAACTTTCAGCAAGCTCGTACGTTGACATAAAATGAGGTGCAGAACTATACTTCACCGTTGGGGAGAAGCCGTGAAGCTCTTATGTAGGTAGGTATAATAATATTCTAGATAAACGGTTAACCAATACGATTCCGTGTATGAAAAAAAATATCCCTCCAGTATATTAATGTTAAAAGCCACTCATGTTTTAGTCAGAATTTTGTCAAATTAATAGACTGACTTGTTTTTGTTCTAATAGCTCTAAATAAATTCTAAACTTAGTGTTTACCTACGTCATATCAGCGAAATACCCTGGCCATGGCGTTGACAACAAATTAATTAATCAGCTCGACGACTGAAGAAAACCAAGTTTCCAATGTTTCTACGTAGGTTTGGTACGTGGAGCTCTTTTGTACGTATGTAAAATATCATTCTAGATAGCTGAAAGGGATTTGCACCCACATATGTGCAAAACAATTTTACATATGAAATTAATTTCACACATGTTTAATAAATGTTCATTTTTCATCGTGAAAATAGTTTTTACATAAGTGAAAATCTTTTTAACACATATTTATTTCACATAAGTGGAAAAAGATACATAACAAAAATAATGCAAAAAGAATTCAACTTACCGGGAATAAAGGTAGACGTGATTAAAACGGCTTGCCATATCACCAAAGGCTCTAGGTAGCCAGTGTGCTCAACATAAATAAAAAATATAAATGTGTACGAGTTAAGCGTTATGGGACGGGTGGTTCCATTCTAGCTACTGAGTTTAAAGGCCCCAATTTGTGTAATTGGTCTACATCACGATTTGAAGTAAGGCTCGAATTGTCAATTAAGTGGACTTACCGGCTTTAAATACAGGACTTATATTTCAATCATGTAAAGTCTGTATCCTTTTATCAGGTAAAAATGCCAACAAGTGTAAGTTACAGAACCTTCTACTAACATTTCCAGTCTATAATCGGGGTGGAAGAGAGAAAAATGGCGGGTTGTCAACAGATACTTAAACCGCATTTCCGTGTTTTTAACAAGGCTAAGGGCTATTTCAAGTCTCGTCATATAAAGTGTGCAAGAAGTTCGCTATGTCAACTATTACTAGACGGTATTTATTGAACCCATAATAACCGGTAAGTGAAAATAATGAAATAACACAGTTATGTGCACACTGACTCTGTATCTCTAAATAAGGCTACATTATATGATAGGCTTTTAGAAATACAGAACTTCTGACGATCTGGGGAGGGGGGGGGGGATATTGAACTCTCTGAAAAAACCAAGTTGACCCCGACGTGAACTCTACAAAGGCATCGACTCTGACGGAACTTTACAAGATAAATCCATGTATTGTGATCTCCTTTAATGTCATTATCCGTTAAAATTACATCAATATAAAAACGGGTTCGTTGACCTAGATTTGTAGAGGAAATCGATTAATTGGTTTTTGTATGTAGGATTTTAAAAGCACTAGTGCTTAGCTGACAGATTATATGACTGGTGCTTGATATGTTCCTTTTCGAGGGCACATAGTTCACCACTCACTATACTTTTACCGATGTTTCCCTAAATTGTTGGAATAAACTCTATATGTCGTATATAAATATTTGTCAAAATGGTTGCTTCCATGTTGTAACAATCAAGTACCATCTAGCAGCTTTAAAATGTTTAAATGCGTAAAACGAAACAAAACAAAAAGGCGGCGACGGTTTTAGTCATAAGGTTTATGTATAAGAAATGAATGTTGGCAAACTAACACCAAAGACTCTAGATGGTCACTTCATCATATATCCAAAATATACATTTCGCCATGCGACCGGTTCTTGCATTCATAATGGCGGTTGACGCTATGTTGGACCATTTGGGTGATATTGGTATTTTCAGAAAATATTAAAGGAGTCTGGCGGGAATTCCCCGTGAACATCGACTCTGTCGGTGTCTCATAAACTTAATCCATGCAATGTTAGATAACTCTATAATCATCTCTTATCAGGTAATATCCTTTAAAAATTACATCAATATAACAACAGGCTCGTTGACCTACATTTCTAGAGGAAATCGACTTACTGGTTATTGTATGTAGGTTTTTAAAAGCACTGGTACTAAGATGGCAGGGTCATTATGTTACTAAACAAAGAACGGATTCTATGACTATTGCTTGATATGTTCCTTTTCGAGAGCACATAGGTCACAAGACTACTGCATCAAAGGCGTTGTGACGTCACGCAGTTTAAAAAAATATAACATCACAGCTACAATGAAGACCAAAAGCTTTCAGAATAAATCAGGGAAACCTTTTTATGGCGGTTACTATTGCGATTGATTTTTATTCTGTCGACATGGTTTATTTACATTTTAAGAAACTGAAAATAGTGATCTCCGCCTATTAGAAAAGTATCGTCATTCCAGCGCATGGGCCAAAATGCATCAAACAAGACTTACACCTTTTCACCCTTGCCATAGTTCGCACCAATAACGTGGTAAAACATTTCATTGTAGAATCAGACAGCCAGTCTCCACTGTCAATTAACGTTTATGCGATGAAGCCACGCGGGGCACCAATCGAAGTAGCCCATGTAGACTTCAGCTACCCCAGGTTTTTTCATCGGTATATGCATGGTATAGGGATTGGATAGAGACTTGATACAACTATCTTCTTTTCCTCCGTACCTCGGAAAGATCAACCTTCTGAATGTAATCATTCAATGTATAAAAAACCCTATCTCTGCCCAATTGTAACATCAGTTACGTGATTTGTCCAATATTTTGTTCATGTAGTACTTGGAGTAGGAAGTACAAAGTCTACTCCAAGTACTACTTGAACAAAATATTAGACAAATCACGTAACTGATGTTGCTTTTTTAAGGTCGTGGCGACAGCGTTGACCACAAATCAATTAATAAGCCGGACGGCTGAATAAAACTAAGTTTTCCATGTGTAGACCCAATAAAAAATGTCACACACATATCTTTTTTTTTAAATACAATAGTTCCTAATTTATTGCTGATTGGTGTCTATGTTATTAAACTTTATTGAACCTTTTTATAAAAGATGTGATGTCATGTTGAAGGTCTATCGCTAGGCCAGTATAAACGATTTAATCTGTCATAAGCAACTGACAGCCTTTCGAGCAACTGGCCATAGGGTATTTCACCTTCGATCCAAATTTAATATTATATTCAATAACTATTACAATAAGTTAAAGCCGCATATAACAAATCGATTTATTGGTTAGTTCATGTTGGTTTCTAAGGACATGGATGTTATGTCTTCAAGGCCTATTGTGTTTCAATGCAAATAAAAAACGGACTGTAGAACTCGTTTCTAAGAACACAAAAGGCAACAGACACACTTACACAGTGGCAGTGTTTTGTTCAATGTTTGTAATTAATTATTTTCACATTTGCTAATTGTGAGGCCATTATGTGATGGTGTTTCACTTACGAAATAAAATACAATTTTCTGCTCTAAACTGATGTTACCATTAGCAAAAGTTTCTAAGTTTGTAGACGTGGGTATGAAAGTGTTACCAGTTAAAATAAAAACACGAACGTTGATAAACTTATTGTAGGGTCTAAACTCGTCAAATGTTGTATTTCAAGCAGGTTGCATGCAGTGCTCCGGATACTTCTCTATGGAATGCAAACTTATTTTCTGGCTCTAATCCTTTTCCACGGGTAATTTTACTCCCAAATAAACCTCTGGTTAATAAGGCTTAATTTAAAAGGTGACGCCACAAAGAGCGGGTGTGGAGGAGCTATAGAATCTAATTACACAGTCGCTTGTAAGCCTTTCTAATACGGGGGTTTCCTGCTATGGCGTTACGACAACAGAGTGACGTCCCTTTGAGGCAAGGGAGGGCTAATCCACGATTTTTTTAACATGGGCGGTATAGGGAATATTGCAAATTATCATGCAAACGTTCATAAAACTATATGCATTTCCTTTTCCCATAGCTTAAAGTATAATTTTTTTGCAAAAGTTACAATTTTCGCGTCATTTCGCAAAGGGACTCTGTTGTCGTAACGTCATAACTCAAAATCCCCGTATTAGAATATAGACCAAGTATATATACGGTTTTGGTGCATATTTCATGCATCTGTACCCGAGACCAGCGTGGTGATGATATTCCAACAATGATTCACGGGGGATTTGCTCGCCTTTTGAAAATGTCAATGAATTCTACTTTTGGTGGGGCACCACGTTACTCCAATTTATTACTAAGAACCTACGTCATTCACTGGAGTCAGGATTTTGAATCGCCGTTGAAATGGGTGGAAAAGTTCAAAACAAGATGGCCATGCTCGACGTAGAAAGTGGATTAGATTCTATTATAGAATGAGCTTATACCTAACAAAAGAGCCTGCATGGAGAAGAGGATATATGACTTACTAACCTTCTGGACAATCTTGGCCAAATGATGTCCGGATGAAAGATTTGTGTCTTTTAGAAAGTGAATATTAACCGTATTTTCCTTTATTTTGTGATAACTCTTTCTTAATTTGGACAGAGTCGAGTCCAGAAAAGGGTGCCGGTTGAAACCCGTCTAGCAATCGAACCCACGACCGGCAAAGTTAGGTAACTATTTGCCACCCAAGGCTCCAAAGCTAAAAAGCTACACAGCCCCAAAGCTAAAGGCAATGAATGATTTTGAATGGTATACTGCATTTGTTGTCCCGTTTTATAAAGAAAAACTACTTAGATCTCACCATTGACTTGTGACTATTTCCCCCAAACTTTACCTTTTGATTGCGTGCTTTTTTAAAAATCAACAATACTGTAATAGCACAAGAGGATATAGATTTTAACCTAGACACATATTAATGTATGCATAACCGTAAAGGTCAAGAAATCGAATGAAATCAAAGAGACTCGTTACTGTATTTTACAATGAAAATGGTTCCCAACTTCAATCGATACCTGTTAAAGTTTTTCCATGTTAAAAATCATCCGTGTAAACAACAAAGGATCATGCGTTTGTTTGTTCAATCAATATTGCTCATGTCATAGATGTCTCTTAAGGTTAATATATTTATTTTCTTAAAAGGGTTGTTTACCATATTGCCAATGAAGTCAAGTGCTTTTTTCATATTCTTTGGGTTTTTTTTTTTAATAACGCCTGTATTTTGCACTGAAAAATGTTGACGATGACTCAACCTTCCAGGTCAGTTGCCGTTGTTTTGTGATATAACCCGTATTTAAACAGTTTTTCGTTTAAAAATAATAAGACACATTGAAGGAAATGTGAAATGTGCTTGCCCAACACTGTCCATGACGTCACGAGACTAACGCCCTTGTGTGTTACTGGTTAATAACATGTGTCAACTACTAACGGTTTAAACAGTCAACTCTACAAGTCTCGTGGCGTAGGTAGTCATGTTGCTCAAATAGTACGCAGTTTTCGCGAACTATAGATTTCCACAAAGGATAAAAGTTTGAAGATTTGCATTAACGCCCCCCTCACGCTCCAGCATTTGAGGCTAGGCTAGAACACAAAAAGCATAGTATCTCCCTATCTGAATATTTATACATTGGCTGATTGCCTATCAGCCGCTCTTAAGGCAACACAGAGAACATTATTATTTACCAGATTCCACGTGCATTAGAACCTGTGTTGGGACGCCCGGTGCATAGGGTTATAAATTGGAGAAAGCAACACTGCCTTCAAGTGACATGGCCCAGTTCAACTTGTTAATTGTATTTAGCCTTTAAAAATCTATACTTATATAAGATTCGTTAAGGAAAGGGTGTGTTTGTGTTGCAGGAGAAAGATCATGCAAAATTAGTCCATAAAATTTCGGGTAAACATTTTACACTTATTTTTATGGGGGACATTTTATGTCATATATTAGTGGTAGCTAACATCAATGATATTAACCGTTATACCGTATATGTCGATTTAAATTATTGTCAAAAATGAATTTCTCACACCTACCAGTTTACGGTTTATAATTTAATTCAATCAAATCAATTCTTCACCATAATCTGAAGAAAGAGCCAGAGTTAAAACAAAGCCCCAGAGGACCTCAGAAAATAAAATTTACTTACCGGTGTCCGACACAACCGTACAGGCAAAAGAAGCAAGAAAAATCGATATACAAAAACACTGAACACATTTGGTTGGTGTCATTGTGCGAGTCGTACTTGTAACGTGAACACCAGTTCTGACGCAAACACCTAGAACCAAAGCCCGTCTTTGATCCCTGCGGTGAAACCGGCAGGTAAGTCCTAGACTAGAGTGTGTCGTGGACAACCTTTTCTAAGTGAGCTCGTATTGGTCTGTTTTTCCCGGATCGATCTGCTCGATTACTCAAAGAATTATCTTCTGTTTGCCCAATCCCTAATTCATATTAGCGATGTTTGCCGAGACGATGGTAATAGTAACCAATATTATATCCGTCCACACTGCGATAGGCATGTCAGAACATCATTCGACACTTTCCGTACCGGTACAGTTATCTCAGAGGTGAATGGAAGCAATAATATAACACTAAACGTATAATGTTAACCGCCGGATGTGTTGTGCGCACGCGTGGGGATCAACCAAAGTACTCTGCGGATTTGTATTAAAAAAACAACATCAAACAAGCCCGTTTCTCGGGTAAAATCCCTTTCAAACAAAGCACTTTTCCTTTTTTATGTACAATTTGTTGCAAATAATGCTAATTTCGTCCGCTGTAAGTATTTTAATAATAATATACCTCCACCGACGTCATCCGATCAACACAAGAAAAGCCTTCAGACGTAAACAATAAACACGTGGATAACTCAATGCGAGTTACCTCCCCTGAACTGGAGCATTCCGTCAGAGATTATCAACAGTACGGAGATGGCCGATGCTGTTCAGACATGTGCGATAGGACAGACTTTCGTAACAGTGAAACTAAAACCACGATGAATACAGTGTGTAGTATTGAATAATAATAATAATAATAATAATCAGTGTTGGATACAATCGCATTCATGCGAGAGTGTCTGTGTATAGTGGACAATACTAAGACAACTCTCGTACGCTATGCCAGGCCATCACGCTTTATTTCCGCCAATATCTGGGGCGATTCAAGCCACAGACCAGCAAATAAAAGAAGTGCAAAACAAGATGGCCCGTGTGTATCTTAGAGTCAATGTCTTGACGTAGGAAGTAGAATCGATTACATATTAGAATGAGTTGGATACTGCGCCTTTTATTACAGGTAGGCCCTACCCCAAAGGTTTCCTCGAATAAATGACGAAGTTATTACCTACAACAAGGAGTGATACCACAAAATAATGCAACTGCCACCAAAAAAATCAATATTGTCTCTAATAAATATTGCTCAATAATATCCATGAAGATGCCTCGAATAAATGAGGAAATTATTACCTTTAAATTAAGCATAGAAGCCAAACAGAAGTTTTGTAAGATTTTTTTTGTAAACGATTTTTTCATCTATCGCATTGTTTCTTTAACTCGGTTGACAGTTTACATCGAGGCGTTCATAGGGTAAACAAAAGCCTAGAATGGGCTAACAAAGAGGAAAACTGTACCAAGGACCTTCAAGATAATTCTTGGGACCCAAGAGGAAAATAAAGAACCCTAGAAAAGTTTTTTTGTCCCTGTCGGAAATCTGTCAGACGAATTTTGTACCCACACCATGAAAATGTCTTTCACATATTGACCAAAGCACACATTTTATTTTGTTTGTCTTGCTCAAGGTACATCCTCATTTGGCTTGTGGAACCCGTCAGCTTATCGGCCCAGAAGAAACCACCTCCACCCTCTATAAGTTACGCTCGTATAACCAGCAATCGGCTTACAGTATAGCCCCTATACTGATCAGCCTAGACGCTGGTAGATATGACGCTGGTAGATATAAAGCTGTGTGTTAGGTAATGGCTACCGAAGACGCTCGATAACACCAGCCAATGAAAGTCGATCTTTCAACGCGCTTTCGGCTTTGATTGTTTGCTTGGTTACAGGGGCAGCACATCCTTGAGCCTCCATTTTACAAACCTGTTTGTTCACGTGTCCAGGTCACGTGTCTTAAATTGAAACTGCGAACTTAGAGTAAACTAATTGGAAACATTTGATATAACACCAAGACAAGACACAAGAAAACACGACATCTATTTTCTTAACAATTTCAATTTCTTTATTACTAGTACATAGGGAAGATATTTGAAAACGGAATGTTACAAATAAGCACTAATTATTATCGGGAAACATACATGGAATTTTAGGTGTTTTATTTTCTGTTGTCTCTACTTACAACAAGAGCAACTCTTGAAGTTTTGATGCTGATGATCATCTGTAAAATCCATAATGATTGAAACTAGTTGCCAATAACAGTGCATTACAGTTCCACTCCATCTTTGCTACCGAAATTGGAACAAAAACATTTTGTTCCAAGCGAAAATGTAAAAACACCAAAAACAGACGAAGAACTGTACGAAATGATTGCATTTAAAAAATCAGTTTACCTTCTAAACTTAACGAAACCACTTGGCCTAACTGATTAAACCACTTGACCAGGCGAAACCAATTGAGCTTACGAAACTACTTAATTCATGGTAAATACATTTAGAATCCTATCTCCTTCGAAATCTTTAACATCGAAAAGTATTCATGTGATCAAATACCGGAAAATCGAAAAAGTCTACCCGAATATAAAATATTTCGAAACACATCCACATGCGTATTAATTCGATTCAAAAGTGCATTATAAATACATGAACACAAAAGTAACAAGAATACTGTTACTTATCGAAATGAGCTCATTACTCAAATGTTAACAGCTGTCTTAAACAAAATAGGAATTTCGAAACATTTCTTTTAAAACATACCATTATCGAAATTAAGAAGTTGTTCATTCTAACCGTAAGGTGTTGTTGTAAACTTCAAACGCAATCAATTAAAACTGGAAAGTTTGCGATATCGACCTAAGCAAGTAGGCTAGGTAGATAAGTGACATAAAAGAAATATCAGCAACATACAAAAAACAGATATGAATAATTCCTTAAAGATGTAGTTTTAATAAACTATAATTTGTCTTACTCGAAAATTACTTTTGGACTTAAGTATTTAAGGACTTCAGGTATAGTGTAACGAAACTATGTTTTCAATATTACTTTAAAGACTAAAGACAGGATAACGAAACATTTGTTTACTGTTAAAGCAAAAAGTATATGGCAATTTGTAAGACTGGCCAAAACTGTTTGAAAAAAGTAAGCACCTTTTGTTTGAAAAGGTCCGTGAACATCGAGAAAAACTTTTTTATACTCCGAAACATTGTAATTAACTGAAAACAGAACCGTGTTCGATGAATTCGGCATATATACATATTGAGAAAACATTTTACCCCAAACTGCCCCGTTCATAACCTCCATCACGCCCATATCCACCCCGCCCACCACCCCAACATAAAAAATGTTAATAACATTATTAATCTTTAAACAACTTTATCTCACAAAAAACTAGTTACACTCGTCTTTGTGGGGGACATCTTGCCTTTATTGACGACCAAAGTGGAAGATCCAATTCTAGTTGAAATGGGGTCCATAGGTGAGAATCGTCGTTCCTGGTTTCCGACCATCATGTAAATCCCAGAATCCTTGTCAGACCTGTTTCTGAAATAAGTATTTCCACTTTTCCCAGAAATAGAACGTTCATTATACACTCTAACACTTTCAAGATAAGAACTAACTTTATCGTAGTAGGTGTTCTGCTCTGTAAGGATTTGTGGTAAAACGGGGGTGGCTCTCCTACGCGAGAAAAAATAGTTCTCCATTTCTTCTTGGTTGTCAAACATCCTGTTTGCATTTGTGTAAATAGGTCCACCAATCTGTTGTTGGGTGAAATTGTCTTTTGTGTATCGTTTGTTTTTGTCACTAGGGATCCGAAGTAACGCGGATAAATTATTAGCTGATCTATTCTTGTCCGATTTCAATGCAGCAGAAGACACATTGTTTATGACGTCATTCCTTTTCTGATTCTTTATTACTTTTCCTGCTGGAAAATGTGATCGGCTTCTTTCGTAGGCTGGTCTTGTAGACATGTGATTCTGAATGTCAATTTGATTGGATGTCACTTTTGGTTTATTTGTAGTCGCCACTCTTGGTGTCATACTGCAAGTTGTGTTGTAAAAAGGCAATTCATTTCTGGTTGAAGACTGTTTCTTTGGGTTGAACTGTGTCGATAGTTTTCTTGACAGTTCGGAAACTTCTTGCTCTCTACATCTCTGAGAAATATCTTGCAGTATTTGTCGGTGTTTACCGAGTCGGCGTTTCTCAAAACTGTCCGAAAGTTCAATAATTGCCGCTTTTTCTGGAGTCGGTAGTCGGTTGGTATCTCGATGAATTTGGTCCACATTGTGGATAAAATCATACTTTTTCTTGGCTGATTTACTTTTCGCTGGATGAGAATAACTTTCATCGACTGAGTTGTTGGACTTAAACAATTTCGTCACCATTTTGATTTGTTTTTAAACACAATCGGCATAAAAAATGTCTGGTTTCTTCAGCTCAAATTTCCACCACCATTTTCCATGTTTCTTAGGGTATGCACAAGGGTATTTTTTACAGCACATTCCACCTGCATTCAAAACACGTCAAACGTTATTGCTAAAAATCAGCACTGTACTAAGCCCAGTACAACAAAGAGCTAAACTCACTGGGCAATGCTGTTAACATAAAGGAGAACTTGTATGTGCGAAACACAACAAAGGTAGTCGGAAAGATTAGTCACGTGTGAAGTTAATAGGATTACAAAGCCTGAAATCTACTTAGCAGGAAGAGATCAAAAAACTAAGAATAGGTAATCCAAGTGTGTGTGTGTAAAATATACAGTAAAGTTCCTTTTAATTCGATATAAAACTTTTCATTTCGGTACACAGATCAAGCGATAATAATGCTGCGTGGGGATATAAATTAAATCTATAGATTCAACATTTGAGCAGTGAGCTGCGAATTGCAAACAAGAAGAGGGAATTAATTTATTGTGAAAGATTCGCAGGGAACTGAAATATAAGCTTAAGCTACTTCAATTTAACAAATATACTGATTAAACGTAAGCCAAAAGTTATAATAAGATTTCGGCGATTACGCCTGAATAAGACATATAACTTCTTCTGGGTTCTTCATATCGGTCTATTATTAATACACATTCACTATCTGTGATACATCTTCGCTAGTCAAGAGTTTTATTCCGAGCTACTCTGCATTACAACCCTTGGCGTATTATTCGCACATAACTCATCGCTACTGTCAATCGATTGGTTTGTTGAGTGGGAACTTCTATGCAACAAATCAAATGTTGTTTTACGAGATGACTCTGTTAGTAAAATGACAGCGATAGTCAATGATGAAAGTGGGTGAAGTGTTGTCGAAAAAAGGATATGTTCCGGGTATTCAGCCGACTCATTGAAAACATTATATGTAACCAACCCTACAGACACCAACTCTCCATAGAAACGCCAGTATATACTTTCTTTACAAAGTTAAACAAATTGTGAAAACTAGAGTATTTTTGATTGGTTGTCATTTTATCCGCCAGGGGGCGTAGCTGTGACTATTTTAATATGCAAATAATCCACCAAGGTTTGTAGCATAGAGTAGCTCGGAATAAAACTCATTGCTAGAGAAAATGTAAGTGATAAAGCTGTACTCAATTCTAAGTGGAAACATGGACCGCCAAATAATTTTAAAATTCAGACATACAAATTTTACTCCAAGAAGCATAAATATTGTTCACTTTATATTAAAAAATAATAGAGATAACACAAGTAGTTCTCACGTGAAACTCGAAATGTTACTGTATCATGTTGCCTCGTGCTGGCTCTCTAATCCATCTCATATATAATGATTTTATTTGATTGGTAATAATTAAACACTTTTCTTAGGAATTTCAACACCTACATTAAAAAAACATGCACAAAAAGTGTTTCAATGTCCCAGCTCATATAAATGCCTTTGATAGCAGCTGTTTGATTGGTGTTTAACGTCATACCAAAGCTCTCTTTTGCTTAGACGACTACTGTCATGGCGATTATGCTCTATGTAGCTTATTATCATTGAATTTAAGCATTGCTATGTTATGATTCTTATTGAGGACCAAGAAAATAACAGGACCAACGTTACTTGTAGGTGAATTCGCGCTTTACTTCTTTCAATATTCATTCTCAAAACCAAAAAACTATATGAATGTAGTTTAGCGTCAAACAAATGTGTTTCCAAAATTTGAAAACGCTGCGTTGAGCGGTATGCTTTTAAAGTGATCACGTCGTCTAGTGTACTAATTTTATTATTATGTATCATAATGTTGCCATTGAAACCAGAGATTTGAATGGAATGACCCTAATTTAAATAAAAGTGTATTAAATGCAAAGTAAGTGGTATGGTTTCAAACGTGACCAAGTCGGTTGGTACACTATTATTATTATGTATCATTTAACCAGAAATTTAATCGCAATGGCCCCATTTTCAATAGGAATGTAGTTTAGTGTTTCCAAAATTTGAAAAACCTGTGTTGAATGTGAGCGTTTTTTCTGGTTCACATCCTCTGTATACGGACGGACGGATCTAGTAAAAGAAGAACTGCTGACTAACATGTTAGAAAATCTATATCTAAAACATACATCTAATTTTTTACTGGGTTTTTTCAATACCATAGACGATAATCTAACTCCTACTTTCTCTCCGGACGTTTAAATGAAGTTTTATTTGAATTTCTCACCCGATTGGACAAGTTTAAGTTGTCTCCCTTTGAAAAAACAAAAGATCCATGAATGGATCTTGACGCCCACACTGTTAAGATAGTTTGAAGAGAAGGGTCTAAGAGGGGACAGATTCACG
>JAVFBW010142009.1:0-12861 GCA_034783835.1 Mopalia ciliata | reverse complement strand
CTTCAATGTCCTCCCATGGCCCTCCAAATCTCCGGATTTGAACCCTATCGAGCATCTGTGGGACCAAATCGATAGACAAGTGCGTCAGCGCCAAAATCAACCAGTGACCCTTGATCAGCTGTTCCACATGTTGCAGGAAGAGTGGGGAAGGTTTCCACAGAGGAACATGTAACGATTGATTCCTCCAATGCCCAGGCGATGTCTGGCAGTTCTGGCTGCAACGGGTGGTCACACAAGGTATTGACTTTGGCGCCACCTGGTGGACAGTTGTGTAGGCAGATGGGACTGTAAATTTCGATAGGGGTGTTCCATACACCAATGTGTCATTGAGCCGAATTTCGTATATGTACATTGATGATATTGTGATTTCAATTCATTTGAATAACATATATGTCAACTCTTAAAATTCTCTTTTGCGTTTCTTTTTTTGAAGAGTGTATATACATACACATGTTTTAAATATACACACACATACACACATATATATGCACATATATCTATACATATACAAACACATATACATGCAAACATACATACATGTATATACATATAGGCCAAGAAAGATCAGTCTAGTTGAAATAATTGATATATATGTTAAAAAGAAATTTAAAAAAAAAACGTTTTTTTTTTCTTTTTTCACATTTATATACACAGAAAATGGTATTTCAGTTTCGATTTGAAAAGGTAGGTCGAGGTGATTACTTTTAATTCAATAGGTAATTTATTCCACTCTCTTGGGCAATTTATTTTAAGCACATAGATAGATTAGAGTTGTATTGTATTGTGGTACATTATTATTATAATTACGAGTTCTGGTGGGGTAGTTATGAACGTCACTTTGTTTGCGGAGTGAGCAACTAAATTGATAAGGCAGCAAATCAGAGTGATGGAAGAATTTATGTGCTAGGGTGATACAGACCAATTGGTTAATCTTAAATATGTTAAGCATTTTAAGATTTTTAAAGAGAGGATCAGTGGATTGAAGTTTTGATGACAGAGATATGATCCTAATTACCCGTTTTTGGATCATATATAAAGGCGTCAATTGGCTCTGATAGGTGTTGCCCCAAAGGGCATTTGCATAAGATAAGTAGGGATAGATCAATGAGTAATATAGGATAATAAGGGTTTTTTTATTCAATGAACTTTTTATGTGTCGTATAATGCCGAGATTTCTAGAAATTTTATTGCATATGTATTTTATATGGGATGACCAGGAAAGTTTCTCATTGAATATTATTCCCAGGAATTTAAATTCAGAAACAATTTCAACTGGTGATCCATCAATATTCAAGGAATGGGTGTCTAGAAACAGGGAGCATCGAAAGGGTCTTATAATCATATATTTTGTTTTACTTATATTTAGAGATAAATGGTTTGCTGATAGCCAGTCTTGTAATCGCTGTAGTTCTTGTGACATTATATTTACAGCTTCATTAATACTATGCGATGAATAAGACGCACTTGTATCGTCAGCAAAAAGTATAAAGTCTAAAAGATTCGAAGAAGAAATAAGGTCATTGATGTAAATAAGAAAAAGAATAGGCCCTAAAATCGAGCCTTGAGGTACTCCACAATCAATTGGAGATAAAGAGGATAGAATACCATCAAAAGTGACGGCTTGAGAACGATTGGATAGATAGCTGTTAAACCAAGGAGTGTGGAAACCATAATGACGGAGTTTAAGAAGAAGTATGCTGTGGTCAACAGTATCAAAGGCTTTTGATAGATCGAGGAAAGTAAGGATAGTAAAAAGTTTATTGTCTTTAGCTGTTACTAGTTTATCAAACAAGGCAGATGCAGCAAATAAAGTTGAATGATTTTTTCGAAAACCGTACTGATTTGGGGAAATTATGCTATTATTGTCAAGGAAATTGGTAATCATTTCACATGCAAGTTTTTCAATGATTTTACTTAGAGCAGGCAATACAGATATAGGCCGGTAGTTTTCTAGTTTACTATTATCCCCTGATTTAAATATAGGCGTGATCCTGGCTATTTTTAACGTGTCTGGGAAAACTCCGGTGTGAAAAGATAAATTAATGATGTGGAATAAAGGTTTAGCAATAGAAAGGGATACAAGTTTTAAGACAGACATACTAATTCCGTCTATACCTGCAGAAGACGATTTCAAATTAGTAATGGTTGATTGTACATGGGTGGGGTTTACAGTTTCAAATTCAAAAGAAAATTGGTTGGGTTGAGGAAGATAATCTGTAGCAGCTAATGCAGTTTGGGGAATAGTGGCTTTAAGGTCTTTCCCGGCAAAAATAGGTGTTAAACTCATTAGCTATAGATTCTGTATTGGATATTTCTCAACCATTCACATGGAAACATTTAGGTGGGGAAGTTTTGCCCTTTCGATTCATGAGATTATTCAAGACTTTCCATGTTCCTTTTATGTTCTGATTTGATTCATTAAATTTTTTTATCAAAATATGTTTTCCGGGATTTGGTGATGAGATTGTTCAGTTTATTACATAGCGCTAAATGAGTCAAAAGATCACTGTGATCCAGAAATCAACCTCACAGATATACGCCTTCCAGCCCACGTGGGGGCCATGCTTCGAAATTTGGATTCAAATATGGGAGACATTGACTATGATGCTTTTTTAAATATTAGGTTAGGACGTCCTCCAAAAAAACTTGAAAGAATTACAGCTTGTACAGCATCAATGCTTAAATATTCTTGCCTGGGGAAAAATAAAATGTTCCCCGATATGGTGCACAAAAGGTTGAACAACTGTAGGAGACCATCAAAAAGAAGCATGGACGAGCAAAGAAAATGTGGAAACCCGAAGGCCAAAAGCATCACCATTATCAGAGATATCATTACCGTGCAATGAATCAAATTTCACCATTGCAGACAGCATTGCACTTATACCAGATACAGTGCCATTCACTGCAGCATGTAGCAATCCACCATCCATTACTTCGCCATCAGTATGTGCAAATCTCAATCCACCAACAATCGCTTCACCATCAGCACATGCAAATCCACCAACCATCGCTTCACCATCGGCATGTGCAAATCCCAATCCACCAACCATCGCTTCACGATCGGCATGTGCAAATCCCAATCTACCAACCATCGCTTCACCATAAGCACGTGCAAATTCACTTACACCAACTGTCGCCTCATCATCATGTGCAAATCCCCATCCATCAACAATCACTTCACCATTGGCATGTGTAAATCCACATCCACCAACCATCACTTCACCATCGGCATGTGCAAATCCCCATCCACCCAACATCGTTTCACTATTCAGCATGTGCAAATCTGCTTCCACCAAACATTGCTTCACCAAAGGATTCTTCACACTGTCCACCATCACCGGTATTGGATGTCAGAAATGATCACCACGCAGAAGTACTAATTTCTGCTGAAAGGCTGTTTTCTGTATTGCAAAAACATTTACAAGATCGTAAGAACACTAGCAAAGTCTCAAAGACAATCCAAACTTTGCTATCCGACACTTTCGTGTATAGAATTAAGCTATACGAGACTCCCCCCTGAGTACCAGAAGCAAAGAAGTACTACAACTTATGCCAGTGTATCAAACAGGCAACGGAGAAGAGGTATTTTAATTATTTTTAATGTACTTTAAAGTTAGAACAAGATCTTCTCACACCTAAAGTTTCCACTGGAAAAAATGACTTTTTTTTTTCACTTGTACAGCCCCATTTGCACAGTTGTCATGAATGTAACCCTTTTCAGACATGTCAATTTTTCATTGTATTAGCACATTTTATTGACAAAATGTTGTTGAAAAAAAAACCAAACCAGTTTAATTAATGAATCCTGTCAATATTAAAAATAATGAATAGCCCTATTGTTGTACAACTTGATAATGGGTTTAAATAATTTTAGCATGGGAATACATAAACTTTGAATGACTTTTTATTCTTACAGCTTACCAAAGACATGGGCCAAGCTATTGGAGAAAGTAACATCATGGATTTCTTCAAAAAGCTGACAGATCGTTGGATGGTGATTGTTGAGGCATTGAAGGCCTATGGCATTAAATTAAGAGACAAAGGTACATCTAAAATGAAACATTGTAAATCTAAACATTCTAACATGGAATGTTGTTTGTCACATTTAAAGTCCAGTGATGGATCTAGGTATAAAAGTTTGGGGGCCATTTTGTCTGCTATGAACTTTTTTAAGGGACTCTAATCTAAAACGCAACATAGGGTAGTCTATTGACGTGTAGGAAGTCTATCAAAATTGTGCAGTATCGAACCATAATTTATGGAGTTACGTTCCTTTGAACGATTTTATAGTATATATCTCTGTTGCCATATCTCCAAAACAAACTGGGAAAGGAATTGTTGGAATTTGCCATTTTTAGCAATAGTTTATGAAATTTGTTATGCCCATTGTAGATGTTTCTGTACATGCTTTACAAGGCTATCTCCAAACTGAAAGAAGCGAGTCATAAATTAGGTTCATCAGTTGGAATGTTTGTAAAAATTATGGGAATCATATTTCATTCAATTACATTCATGTCCCTATTAAATAATACTGTCAACAGTTTAGTGTCAAAGGGTTTTCTAGTCAAATGTATATGTGGGGTATAGAACACACTTTATTCATTTGGCCTAGGATTTCTCCCTCGATTTGAATGTGAAATTGAATTCCCTGATTTTGATGGAGCATGTACAAATAATATTCACCCTGGTATTTTAGATGATAGTCTGACTGCCTTGTGCATCCCATCAGAGTTCTTTTATTAGAACTGCATTCTAAACTTTATTCTGGCCAATTATATAAAATATTCATCTGAAATATTTTTCGGACTGTCGCCGAAAGATGTTCGCAAATTAGAGTTTGCCAAAAGAAATGAAAGAGAAATAGCCGGTTCAGACTGGTTTACAGGATTTTTAAAAACGATCCAAAAGTCTCTCGATCAGAACAGCTGAATCTACATCACTTTCTAGGGCTACTAATTTTAATAGACATAATGTCGGGCTGTTTTTTGATAGCTTGTCAAAGTTTTTGGAGAAACATAAATTTGTGCAGGACATTTATAACTGTGATGAAACGGGACTAACTTAAGTTCAGAAACCATCTAAAGTTGTGGCTGTAAAAAATTCCAAACAAGTTGGAGCCATCACTTCAGGGGAGCGAGGTTCTCTGGTCACAGTCCTTTGAACGATTAATGGGGAACAGTATCCCACCGTTGTTAGTTTTCCCTTAACACCCTTTAAAAAAGCGTACAATCACGAATGTGATGCATGGATGAAAAATAACCCAGGCAAGTGCATGACAATATATGATATCACTGGTAATTTAGGAGACGGATATTCACTGGCATTGACACACTCGAACATAACAGCAGGGTTTAAAAAGGCAGGAATATTTCCATTAAATAGAGATATTTTCACTTAGACTTAGACTTTCAGCATTCACAGGTCACAGATCGACAACATAATTGAACCAGCAGGACAATCTGAGCCTCAATGTATTGTACCATCAATCGATGTGGATACATATAAGCATATAGCACTTCCTGGCACATCTTCAGAGTCATATTCAACATCGACCATGTCTAGTCAGACAGAGCCAAACATCCACACAGCTGGGTATGTTTGCCCAGATAACATAAGACCTTACCCCTAGGCAGGTCCACGGAAAACAAAAACTGGTGGTCGAAAAAAGGGACACACGCGTATTTTGACGGATACACCAAGATGACGAAGAGGCTAAACTTTCCAAAGGCAAGTCAATAACTAGTCAACAACTAAACCGCATCTCCTCACTGGACAAATGCTTGCCCAGTCGCCTCAATGAGGTCAATAGTAGCTCTGACTCCTCAGATTATGAATGACTTTCTGAATCTGAAGCGGATTTGTCATCTGATGAAAACACATTCATTCCAAATAAGCTGATCTTTATAGATGTGGAACTGGGAGACTACATTTTGGTAAATTACCAAATAGTTGCCGCCATAAAAGAAATATATGTTGGTGTCATCAAAGAAATTCGAGTCGACAACAATGCATTTCAAGCACAATGTAAAACATGGCTAGATGTAAAACAACTCAAAAATTCTCTGAACGGGTCTATTTTGTTTTCTCAGATGATGAAGATATCGCAGACATAAAGCTCCAAGATGTCATTATGAGGTTACCACAGCCAATCAGTGTGGGTGGCACCAAACGAAGTGCAAATCGCAGTTATTTTGATATCGTAAGCCAAGATGAGCTTCATAGTAAATCAGACTTCTCCAATTTTTACTTGCCAGTTGTTGTATTATCAGTATTAATAGTTGTCTTTATATTTTAATAAAGCTTTGCATTAACATTTCTTGTGTTTCACCTGCTTCATAAGGTGTTATTGGATATTTATCTTACGTTGAAACTTACCCCGCTTGCTGATTCAATCTGTCCCAGCTTGGGGTAAGTTGCAACATCTTACTTGGGTGCCTTTTGCGCGCCATTTTGGGGACCGTATGTAAACTTACAGAACATTTTTAGCTCTCATATATATCTCAAAACTAGGGCTATATGCTGTGGCAATGTAGTGCTGGTGATGTACTTAGGGATTGGTATAGAGCAGTTTAGATAAAAAGTGATGAAAATTTGACCCCTATACTACAGCGAAGAAAATTTTTCTTCACATATTTATTAAATATCTGTTAAAATTTCAATGTGCTATGAATTAACTAAGCTAGCCATGAAAGTCAAACAAGTTAAAGTGCGATGTTAAACACCAATTTCAATACACTCTATGGCTATGGGCCATAATTGATTGATTGAATGATAAGTGTTATAACTAGAGTCATCATGACCAAGACAACAGCCAATTTAATTTGAATAAAACACACTTCTTAATTTCACCATCTGATAATACTCTCCCAGCTGTCCTTGGTCCCTATTCAAAATCGCGTGACAAAGTAAACTCACAAATTTTAAAAGCTAGACAAAAGTTTTTTAAGAGCCCAACGGTATGTATAAAAAATATAAAAAATCGTACAAGTTACACCTTTTTACCAGGCTCATGGCAAGGCTGTATTAAGATAGGACATCATGCAACACAACTACAAAATGCTTGGTTAATCTTGTTCCAGTGCTATTAAATGAAGGCAGCATTGATGTACTCTTCAAACAAACCGCTCTTAGCCAGAGGGCCTATGAGCAATATGATGAAATATTAATGTTCCAACATTTCACATATGGGTTTGTTGCTGTAATAATGTGTTGGTGTTTAGTTTTTTAAGTACGACAGTGTCGTAAAAATGTGTTGTCATTAAATGTAAGTTATTTATGCTTGTTATTCATAATACAGAACCCTGCTATCAAAGCAGAGTAAAGAATCATTTCACAGGCAGATTTTGACAACCTTTAAGGCCTGGATGACTGACATTAATGATTTTTATTGTGAGGTCTTCCATTTGGTGGAGTTCAGAGGAGATGCCTTGGAAAATGCAATTATGTAATGTTAATTTTAAGAAATGATGTCTAAGCTATAAAAAATACCATGACCATAACTCTTTTTAGAATAAGCCCAACTATTTTAAAATGGATTAGGAAATGATTCAGAAACTTGATGTTTTCACCTTTTATTGGAAGGTTTTGACTTCACCTTTTATTTAACATACCGGTATCCAATGTTGCGTGGAAACAGTAAAAGTATTGATGACTTACAGAAATAGACAAGTATAACCAAATGCTGAATTAGTAAGCTACCATTATAGTTATTAAAGCCTTTTTAGATATGAAGCTGTTTGCAGGATATGAAGCTGTTTTTCACGAGTTTAAGCTTTACAGGATTGGGAATGTCAAAGCTCATGAATAAAAACCTTTTCTAAACACTACTACGTTAATTTAAAGCCAAGAGAAGTATTTGAAAATGTACATTATCATGTTATGACACTTTAATGCCATCAATGCCATCAAGCATGATTGAACATCAGTTGTCAACAGCTGGCAAATTATGATTTTCCATTCTCAAACATGTAGTTCTTCTTTTAGTACATGAAATGTATTTCTTTTAGTGATTTGGCCAAATTTTAACAGTAGAAAACATGATCAATGTAAGAAAAAAATTACAGCCTATATGAGACCTCTGTTTTACAAGAGAACAGTTTCGGGTGATGGATAGACTTACTGGAGAAGGCTTTCACATGAGCAAAAAGGAGATAACAGATTCTTAAACTGGCAGAATAATTCCCAATGTCCCAAGATCTAAAGTGGAGCATTACTATTATCATTGCAGGACATGACCGGAAATCATACAATATTTATTGACTCATTAATTTCTTTTGACCAATAGGAATACCTGGTATACCAAGACGACAAGTCACAAGAGGTGTTACAAAATTATATATGGATGCATTAAGTGACAACAATAACTTTGCCTGACAGCAGAGCTTTATGTACAATATATTTCAGCAGATCTTCAGTATTAAACTGGCTAGAATCATGTGTTGAGCTATCAGATACTGACAGTAATTAACATAACATGTAATTTGCCTGCTTTTAAAACAAACATACATGTATTTTTACACAAATAGGCTTACATAGCAGAAATCAACAATTTACAAACCAAAACATATCTGCTTGTTTGGTAACTTTGCACAATCATAATCATTGACCTAATGACCTTGAAACAGAATCACCTTGGTCAGTTTATGTCTGACAGAACACGATTTAAAGTTGGATTTGTGCAATCTGGCTTATATTATAGTGGATATTTATCAAAAGCTCCAATACATCAAAGAAGTAGTTATTAATTCCAGACTCCCTTTCTTTTATGTGTACACCTAAACACAAGGGGTCCAATTTACCACACTGATTCTTAACAAATGATACAACGGCTGAAGCTATGTTCATGAGCATCCCAATGGCCTTGTCAACAAAATATCTACAGTGCCTTGTGCTGGAAAAAAAAGGCCACCATTGTCTTTGAGATGAAGAAGATGGTACATATTTTCTCTTCACAGCCTCCATGTTTTAGAGACTAGAGACTCTCTACAAATACTACAACATACTTGAGGCATTGCCTTTCTCACTACAAAGCCGGCAATGTAAACAACAACAAGTTTTCAACAAAGGCAGTGTATTTTGGTTGAATCCAGTGACAGACTCTCAAAGGCTGGTTCAACAAATGGTGAGGACTGGATCTGCTTGTGTGCTGTTGCGCTACAGGCCCTGATTAACTGTGTTCCACCCACAACAGATACGTTACCATTGCAGCTTGGTGAAACACCACTGCACATCAAGGAGTTGGAAAGAGCAAATGAACTGTTTGCAGGAGGGATTGTTATTTCATCCTCCTATAAAATATTAAGAAAACAATAAAAAGTTAAAAGCTGATAGGAACAACTTGTTATGATTATAAACAATGAGACATACAACATAACATATTTTCAGACTGCAAAGATTATTCATTGGAATTAAAAGTTTGTGAACAATATCCTACCAGATCTGCATACTGCACTGAAGAACAATTCAAGGTGATCTTGGCTTAATTTATAAGTGAGCAGGAATGTCTGGTTGACAAGAACATCAGGAAGTAGTTTGAACAAAATCTGGATGTTTATTATCAAACCAAGAATACTGATGTACCTATAACAGTAAAATAACTAACACCACTAATAACATTTTCAATGAAACTATTTATCTGCACAGAATTATAGTGCATATGGGCTATTATTCTAAAATTCAAACACACCCTACTGATATGGGCAAATCAAACCGAATCAAAGCTTGCTGCTGTTCTCTAAATAATATTATAATATTATTTTCATGTATATTTAGTTAACTGTTGTCCTTTTATGTAATCTTATTTATATATATCGCTTGTTTCAGTTAAAATTTTTGAAAATCATATGAACATAATTTTATTGTTCAGTGTGGTTGAAATTAAATCACCTTCGTGTAGAGTCGAGTGGTGTACCATCTTTCAGCTTTAAACTTGTCAAATATGTTTAAATGGACTGCAATTTTGTCATAGACTCTTGCCAATTGAATGTTGAGATTGGCCGTTTATACCCTTTGCAGTGAAGATTTCCTTGAATTGAACACATCAAATAAGACATCAATTTCCTAAAATAAAACAGTATAAAATGTTATTATGGTATAGCTAACATCCATATGTCATGTGTTCCGATGGCCCAATCTGCTTTGGGAGCAGAACTCGAAAACTGTTAGGTCTTATCTATCTTAATGAAACTTGGCTAACAATTGAGTATTGGTTATAGTTGTGTCACTTCTCTTTTCATTAAAAGAAGCGAATTTCATTTCTGGATCAGAAGTAAAAAACCAAAAGCCTATCTGTAAGAGACTTAGAAGGCACTATCGCCATCAACTGTAGCTTGGCCGTTTGCTATTATAGATTAATCATTTTTTTAGATTTTTAGATTTTTTTTTTTGATTTTTAGATTTTTTAGATTAATCATTTTTTTTGTTTTTGTGTACCTTCTACAAGTCATGTTGAGTTCTATAGTTTGACATGTCTCTGGTTATCATGCTCATATGGTTCCCCATATATTAGAAGTTGTGACATCCATTTTAAAAATGTAGAATCTTGTAAAACATCTTATAAGAATAATGGGAATACCCTGGATTTCAAAAATTCTTTGACATAAAAAAATAACAGGAGCTAACTTACCTCAATAAATTGAGCAGTTGCCAAACAATCCCTATCATTGAAGGGCTTGATCTCAAGCATATGTGCTAACCAAAGTGCTTTGGCTGTTGAATTGCTGAGCACTTAAGCGCTAAGTGACACTTTAATCTTTTGGTTCTTAAAATTAATGTGGTTAATGTGGTCATCGTATTGGCTCCACGCAATCCACAGTCTTCCTACAATAAGGCAAGGTGTAATCTGCATTTCTTTGTATCAGTTTTAAGTAGTGTGAGTATGGGAAACTATCGCTCTGAAGCATGATATAGCTCAGGTCAATATGAACTTAGAACTGAACCCGCTTTAGATACCCTGCACAGT
Source organism: Mopalia ciliata (assembly GCA_034783835.1). Classification (NCBI taxonomy): domain Eukaryota; kingdom Metazoa; phylum Mollusca; class Polyplacophora; order Chitonida; family Mopaliidae; genus Mopalia; species Mopalia ciliata. The sequence continues at coordinate 1,901 of JAVFBW010142009.1, read as the reverse complement.
ACAAATCAATTATGAGTAACCCCAGTCATATGTCTCATAACAGCAAAGAATGAAGTGGTAAAAACAATATTTAAAGCAAATCTCCTCTCTGCAATAACATGCAAACAGGTAAAAATGGGCATCATTTCTTGTGTTGAATTATGCTCTCTAATTTTCTACTGAACTTTATCCATGTTATAATTTGATCTTAAACATTGGGTATTGCTTAAACTACAGTCAAATTCATCCACATGGCCAGTCACAAGACCTATAGTCAACTGTTTATATAAGGTTTACATTTGACAGTTCACACATGTTATTACACCATAATACACTAGAGTGTAAGTCACGTGAGTGGCATGACATCATGATGATTGTTTTAATGCCCTAATTAAGTGAAATACCTGTAAGTATGTCGTTAACAAACATGCTTTCATCCTACTGATACATAATGTGCTCTTTATCAAAAAGTAATAAATAATTTTGTGTTAAGTTGGTTCGTGGCTGGCATCATGTAAAGCAAACTTTTAGCAAGTTTTAGTTCTAACTAGTTTAAATCTGTTCTACCTACTAGTAATCCCATCATACATGTATGTATATAACACTTACTTGAAGTTTTTGGATTTCCTTAATATACTCCCATGAAATTTTTCCTTTTGGTGAATATAAAATACAATAACTCTCTAGCACGTTTCTCACAAGTTTGAGCATATGGCAAGGGTCAAAGAACATTGACAAATCCTTTCACGGATCATCACAAGTTGTCACAGGATTCTGTGAACTCTGACAGCATCCCAACAGTTTTCACATAACAACGTTGCTGGCATGCCCATCCATTGTAACACTGATAACATGATGACCAATTTCACCCAATAATTCTAAATTCCTGAAGCACAATTTGTGATTGAGCTTCAGCTGACAGGGTTCTTGTAAAGAAATAAGCCACCGGCATTTTCCAGTTATTCCTTCAAGCCTACAACCATCAAAACAAGCATTTCTTTTGCTTCGTCAGAGGCATCTCCAATATGTGGATCAGCGAACCCAACCATTTTCCCTCGATGTTGATCAAATTCGATCTGCTGTTTTAAGGCCATGGCATCTAGCATGAGGCAACACCCTTTGTATGTGGCGTCTTCTAGAATCTTTAGTTTCAATGTGTTTAACACTGATGTATTGAAACCAGGCGAACCATCAACAGATTGCAACCACCTGTAAAGTTTGAAAAAAAAAGAAACTATGAGAACTAGAGCATTTATTAATTAATAAGCATATGTCTTTGTAGTTTTTAATGGGCACATAATGTGTGTAGGCCACCTATAATTTACAGAGTTTAAGACCAAGTGAAACCAGGAGACTTTTTCTGGATTGCTGAAGGATTATTGTTTTTAAATTGATCAAAATACTTGTACATGTGTAAGTAATGTTTGGAAACTGTATTGTTTGTTAACAGTCATGTTATGTGCTTTGGTAAGACCTCATCATATTTGTATTGAGAAAAAGGGTGATTGAATTCTGAAAACAAATAATACATAAAATACCGTCATGTCATAACTGTAAAATTCTGAACTGAAAACAAGAAATTTAAAAATGTAAATCAAACAGCATGCAATGCGAAAAAAACCCACAATATATGTTCAAATAACATTTTTATTAAAATACCGAGTTAATGTCCTTGGATGTGGCAATGCCATTTTGACATGCTTTCTCAAATATGCATATGTTTTAAGACCATAAAAGTGTAGTGTTATGGCAAAGTCCCTTCGTTCTTCGTTGTATGATCGGTCGGGCTTCTCAAATAAATCTACTGGAATGTCTACCAAACAGAGAGAGCCGCGTGAGGGAGCAGGTGGGCCATGGCTCTGCAGAATACTCCCTCGGCTTCCTCGGTCGATCGTAAGAGGCGAGAAAAGAGGTTGCTTTCT
>JAVFBW010141998.1:0-12862 GCA_034783835.1 Mopalia ciliata | reverse complement strand
CTTTTTTGTTAAGTATCAGTGAAATACCTTTTACCACAACGTAAAATACTAATCAATCAGTAAATCAATTTTAATTTGAGTGGCAAAAATGTGAAAAACACTTTGAAAACGCCTTAAAAAAAAACTAGATAAACTTGCAAGTATTTCAGTGGCCTAAATGGCTCAATATGCATTTCCAGCAATCTAGGATTCTCCAGCATTCGGGGCCTAGCCGGACCCTGAACCCCGGCCCATATTGGTGTTGACAATAAATTTGGACACCCTCTTTCCAAATCCTAGCTTAATGCCTGGCTGACACCCTTCACAAAAAAACAAACAATATTACTTGTATTAGTATTTCAGTCAACCTGTTGTTCGTACTTGTAGTGAATTTTTGGCTCCTGGCTGCCACAATCCTGTGAATGTTGACAGTCGGGTGGCAGAGGCTGTGAGGTCACGGGTAGAACCTAAACCTAATAGATACTGTTTCGAAGAGGCAGAGGTAAGGGTATTATTCCACCTGGGTTTTGGTATAACTCTGTATTGCTATATGTAAAAAATGATGTGAAATAAGTTGAGACTGGATAAGCTGGCACAGATTAATTAAATAACTCAATTTGTTTGGAAGCTCAACCTTTGTGTTCCTTTTTAAATCGGACATTTCTTTGATTTTAATTGCCCATGCATGTAGTAACTTAGTTGTCATAACTTCACATTTTCTGGCTGTGTTTGTCAAAGGAATAAAATGATTATGTTTTAATATATGACTGTTACATCAGGGCGTGAAATGTTCACGTGTCCAAATGTCACTGACATGTAAAATTTGTGTGGGACAGGTTACCAAAAAACATACCTGTTGCATGCTACAGGTGACACATTTTCGTAAAAAGTGTGTTTTTTTACCCCAAATCTAGATATCAAGTAATACTTTTAATTTTCAAATAGTAAATTTATGATAGAAAAACATTTAATTTGTTAAAAAATTCATAATTCAGTTTTGTTTCTGGTCAGGGGAGGCCACTGGCACTATTTGTGAACATTTTTAGCAACTTTCTACAGAAAAGCTCCTGTAATGTATTCTCCACCTTTCAGCATGTTTCGGATCTACATTCCTTTTGTTACTACATTGCATAGTTCTATCCTGAAAATTGGAGAATGCATTGCTAGAAACAATTCGTTATAAGCAGCTCTAAAGTAGTCAACAGTCGAGCAAACCTGACCCATTTACCAAAAAGCAATCAAGAGAAACTAAAAACTTTGCAAAAAACTGTTAAGCAAATAAATATTTATTATGCGGTGATCAAACAGGGTTAACCCAGCCTGGATCAAAATGTACAACAACAACAACGTCATAATAACATTTTCACATAGAATTCAAGTTAGGCCTAATAGACTGCTAGTGATCCCAGAAATGTAACTAACTAACACATTTCACCTGCAGAACATCTTGTAAGTTCACACCAAATGTCTCCAGTTCTGAAATTGACATTTGTGCACGTAGGCCTATGTTTAGCCTAGCCTAGTTGGTAGCTCTATTGAGGTACGAATGAATAGAGCTATGAAACTAAGCTAGCCTACATTGTGGAAATCAAAGCAATACATCTACATTCTTAGTGAAAAAACAAATTCTAATATTGTTTAAAAAATATAATCAGTTCCAAGAGTTTTTTAAATTGTTTTACGAGTCTTGAAAAAATCAATGGCCTAATAAAAAAGCTGAATCTTTATTTTGATTTATTTTTTTCAGCAATAAAAATATGCTTTGGACATGTTTTTTACATAGAATATATGCAAATGATCACTGTTTTGAATTCAACAGATACATTTACGGTAGTTAACTTGCAAATATAACATACAGCTCGATGAATATGAAAACAAACTCAGATATTTTTGTCTATATAACCCTAGCTACCTTAAAATAAAAACATGCGGTCATGTGAGTGAAATGACCTTAAGTATGGGGATAAATCCTAATCAAACAAACATACAAATAATTTAGTTTTTGCATTCTATAGATGCACTCAAAAAAAAGTTTCACAAAGAATTGCATCTTCACTTGGTGCACAAACTTTATCTAGGTCTCCAAGGTTAAACAAATCAATATGTATCACAACTTGCTTGAACAGCTATTTCATCTATGTTATTAAATTTAAAAAAACTTTTAAAATTTCAGCAAAATTAGTTTTCAGGTAATAATATATGGGACAGATAGAAAAAAAATCCACCTGTCTCATGTGACAGGTAGCTTAAAAAAAACATTTCATTTCAAAGATTACTGTATTTGTCAGATGACATTTTCAAAATAAAAGCCAAAATGTTCTCTCAGAATGAGTTGTTTACATTTTAAACTTACATTAGATGAAAAAAGACAAAACATTAAGCCAATATCACAAAATAAGGATGTCGCACTGTTCGTGCATTTTTTAAAGTTTTTTCAAACTACTGATGCACTATATGTTAATATGTGTGCACTATTTGTGTATTGGATACAGTTTAGTGCATTATAGTATGTTCTAGGCTAAGATTGTGCACTATTTTGTTGATTTAACGAATTTATATCTAATCATAGTTTTTTTTGTTTTTGTAGGAACATATTTTCAAATTGATGAAAAGTGATAGCTATAGCAGATATCTTCGATCAGATATGTACAAAGAATTCTTAAGTGGCACAAGGAAAAAAGTAAGGTTCTTGCCATCGTTGGCCGGTAATTTTGTTTTATCAAAACATACCTCAAGTTCGTAGCTGCCTCCCTGCATTTCTACGTTGTCATGGTTACATGTGCACGACTCACAAGCCGAGACAGCAATCACACTCCCTTCGTTGTATGGCTGTCGAGTTTCACCGCATTGCCACGTCTTGGTTCATTACATTGTGAGACTGCACCTATATCTACTCCGACAAGTGTCTATGTAGATGTCAGGTTTGTTAAGACAAGCTTTCCCTCACTTTACACCCACCTACAACAAGCAAACAATTAGTTCACAAAATAATCAAACTTTTGAGACTGGATTGCTGTTACATATTGGTACTATTTTAAGCATTCAACTTTTTTATTTAATGTTTTCTGATTTAAATTCTTTGAAATTTAGTTTATTATTGTTAGCTGAAGCTCTTCGGTTATGATATTTGTATCAAAGAGGAAAATATATTTTTCATCAATATTTTCCGGACATAAATCAAATAATAATCATGTCAAAGAATTGTTTTTGTGATTTTAAATCACAGAATTTTTTTTTTTAATAATTAGGTTGTTTAAGGTAAATTGTTATGATGGCCTTGAAATATTGATGATTAATCTTTTCATTATTAGGATTTTTAGTCTCACTTAAATTTTTTTAAAAGAGAGTTATTTAGTTTTTATCAATATCAAAATGGTTATAGTTTTAAACATTAAGTGATTTATTTTTTATACTTGTAAAATAGACTTCTTTTTTTCAAGTATGCATGTGCTAAGTTTTATTTTAATAGAAACTCTCTACAAATATGACCAAATTTTCTGCTTGTAGCTTTTCTTTATTCAGATTCATTTAAAAGATTTAATTTATACATATTGCTAAGCTAATTCGGCGTTTAATTGTGCAATATCTATAAATTTATCAACCTTTTTTTTTTAAGTTTTGTTTTGGACTTCTACTTTGAATGAACAATCAATTTCTTTTTTCTAAGGGAGGTAACTTGGTATATTATCTCCCCCTGCTGTATAATTGCTGATATGGAAAGACTTTCAAAGTCTCATTTAATGTTATAGATTCATCTTTTAATCTATCAACCTATTCAAATGTTTTACAATTTGAGATACACAATTCTAAATTTACATTTGATGTGAAATACTAGTAACTGAATAACTATTTGTCGTTGTTAGCACAGTTTAAAGGTAATAAGGATGCATGTAGTTGTAGACTCACAGAAGGTTTCAACTACACAGCCTGTCTTCCCATGGCAAAAGAACATGTTAACTTTTGAACCTGATATAATAATAATAATATTGGTCAATTTAAAGTTTGATAAATGGCTCTACTATCAATTTATGCCAGAGTGATCAAGGTTGAATTAAGTAAGACAGCTCATTGGAAATTAATGTAAATACTGAATTAACTAACTTACTTTTGCCATGGGGAGGCAGTATTGTTAATTAATATAATGTTCCAATTGAACATTAAGTGTACAGTGTTAAGTTAAATGATCCGAAATGTTCATGTGTACATATTCATTTCCATTGGAGCGAATTGCTGTAGATTGTAGTATGAATGACGTGGTGTATACTAGTTCACACAAATCACCTGTTTATATGAACCAGTCTGTATATGAGCACTGATGGTTACATTTGTTGTCTTGTTTGTCTTCAGTCCATTGCTGGGAACTTTCTGGTAATTTTATTGCAGTTAACTTTATTCCTCCACATCTTCTTGTTAGGGATTGGTCCTGGGGTTCTTTACCTATATACATATATCTCTGTTTACATTCTCTGCACTGGGTTGTATCTAAAGGTTTCCTAGGACTGTCACACCCCTCTATGTTTTATCACTTTTTTTCACAATCTAGTTGGTGCTCGGTTTCAGCATGGGTATTACTAATGCAGGATTTCCTTGATACGACATGGTCTGTTTCCTGTCATTATTCTCTAGGATCAAACTCCATTCAAACCAGTTTTACTCTCATTTTCTTCCGATATAGTCAACATAGCTTGTACTTATCCAGCACTATTTACTTTATATTTCCTTTTGAGCTTGGGTATGACAATAGGTTGAAAGGGTACACACTGTTTCTCGTGCATTCACCACCTTACTTGCATTAAGGAATGGCATCTCCTAAAATGATCATTTACTGCTATGTTTCCACTATATTTTGGCATGGGATTCACTTGAACGGATTATTTAAACTAACTTATTTCAGATTGTTTCTGTAACTTGGTAAATCCTGTACCAACGATCGGTTGGGTAATTAAAAAGGATATATTTCTGAGTTTGTAGATAATCAATAATAGATATCTTGTATGTTTAACATAAACAAATACATATATGATCTCTAAACTAAACTAACAAGGTATTTCCTTTTTTCCTCATACAATTTATTTAATGATAAAAGCACTGTACTAGCCTTTGATTATTTAATTCAATGTTTCGCCTACCTTAAGAGAGTTTCTTTAGACATTGATTGCTTTGGAAATGTTGAAACTGTCTGCCAGGTCAGTGACCTTTGGACTCTTTATGATATCATTCTGATAAAACATGAACTTTCAAACAGTGTCTGCTTTATAATCAGGATTTTGTTAAATCAGTGTTAACATGTGCCCCCAGGCGTGGCCCTCAGTTTAAAGTTGTTCAAGTTTCAGCAGAACTATGTATTTCAGCATGCTGTGCTCATGACATTCTTTCGCAGGTGCTTGCCTTCTATTATGCAGTTGTTGGAATGCTTAATTTCAGCTTAATGTAACATTGTTTTGTTTTTGCTTTGATGGTATCTTATGTTGTTTTTTTTGCCATAATTGTTTTTCCATGATTTGTTGTTGGTTTCTAGTCAATTTTGTATATTTAACGACAACTCTTTCTCTCTGAATCTAACGTGAATTGCAGGTGTATGCCCTTCCATCATTCAAACTCAAAGCAAAAGATTTATTGTCTATGACAAGGTAGTAAAATGTAACAATGTGAAAGTTATTCTCTTTTAGAGCTTAAATTATAATACTCCTGCAGTCTTGATTTGATAATGCAATGAATATATCACCAATTTGAGTCATTGAAAGAAATTTGTTACATGTGCTTAGTAAATCTATTCAACAAATTGCAGGAATTTGATATTAGAACCATATGGAACAAATCCATGCTCAATCACTTTGATTTCTCAAAAGAGGACTGCTCAATATAATACATCATAAGAAACCTTAAACTGTTACAGTAACTCTATGTCAAGACACTTTTGAGTATTATTTCCATGATCTTTTTCCAAAATCTGTTCAATGAACATGAACTTGTTTCACTCTCTTTGAGAATTCTCATTATGGATATGAACATATAGTTTTGATGCAAATTTACACAAAAAAATTCTTGTCTTTCTCTTATACTTTTTCGTTCTAACCATGTGCAACACTGATTTAACAAAAAATGACCTGCACATTTTTTGGAAAATTTAAAATATTGTTTGTTCAGTTATATGCAAACCAAGATGCATTAGTCTGATTTGATTGTCAAATAGGACACCCTTTGGATAAATGGAGTTTGTTTCACAGTGTAGCTATGTTTATATTTAAAAACAAATACAGATTAAATCACCAATGAAGGAACCTCTCCACATTTTATAGTTGTGCCAGGGTCAATTTCTGCTTTAATACACCATCATTTAAAATATGGATTCCTAAAGGCAGGGCATATAAAACTCAAATCAATAGGTCAAACAGGGCAACGCAAAATATGATAACAGCTTACCCTGGTTGATTTTGGTTGCCCTGGAAAAGTTACCTCATGTAATGTTCACAACAATGAGTCTGTTTATTGACACTCTGGTATATGAGCAAGCAACGCAATGTAGCTCCGGCAATCATGTGGGTGGTTTTTACTAGGCTGCCTCAAGGTTTTCATCTTTATTATGCCAGGATCAGTTTGAAGTGGACAATCTGTAGTCATATAAGTGAAATACCCTTGGGTACGACTTTAAACTCGAATCAAACAAACAAACGTTACCTGTCCTAGATAAATACAGATTTATAAAAGACGGTGCATTTGAAAGTTATTTGGTCAGATCAATCAAAAGAGATTTAAACATTTTAAACAAAGGAACAAGTTGCTTGATAACGGTCTTAGCATCGAGATCGAAACGTCGCTACCCAATTATATCCAGAAGTTGTACATCCATATCAGTCGTCATGTCTTAATATTTACGTCCATTTTGTGAACAACAGGCTGGAGAACCAATTCCCACTCATTTCAAACATATAGTTTCCTTCAGAAACAGATTGTTTGTTTGTTTGGCGTTTAACGTCGTACTCAAGGGTATTTCACTTATATGGCGACGGATTGTCCACTTCACACTATACACAGCCTTATTATGGTGGAAAACCTGCAGGAAACCTCATAAAAACCACCCCCTAGATTGCCGAAGCCACAACATGACTTGCTCATATACCTGATGGTGTACGGGCCAACTCGAGCCTGTTAACGGTAAATCAAAGCAGGTTAAGTTTAGGAAACGCACTCGCATCCACTGAGTCATGGCCGCGGGCCCCTTCAGGTAAGAAACAGATAGGATTGCATTTCACATATTTCTGCTCTCGAATTCAGCCAGTATGATGATATTAAACACCAAAACTTTTATTCTTGGATTTTTTTTCTCAAAATAGGCCCTTAGTGAATGACCTGCTTACTACTCAGCTTATTAACATTAAATGAGGAAATGAATAATGGATTATAACCTGTGTTCATAGCAGTTCACCAGTGCAATGTTTCACTATAATTTCCAGCACCATTTATACAACATGCTAGAAGTTGTATTTATAATTTGCTACATTAAACGTTAGCTGTGACATATTCCCTTTGTTGAACTGTACTTTCTTTTTAAGGAAAGTACAGTTTTCTGTGCATTCTTATTTAGGAATATATAGTTAATACACCGAACTTCATGTAACTAGACACCAATTGTCAGAATTGTTTGACACAGACAAATATCGCTTCACACGTTTTATTATTTCAAATCATGGGAATGTCATTTCATCAAAATATTTTTATTTGACCGAATCTCAGGTCGAGTGTTTATTACCGGGTTCTGACTATCAGTTCATAAAGTAGAGCTAACCTTAGCGCTGTTATGAATCAGCATATAAGCAAGGTGTGACCCATGTGTAACCTGACATGCACGTTTCACTTAGAGGAGTTAATTCTCGCACCAATGTACAAACCAGGCCTAGGCAATTTCATGCTAATAGTACATGAAGAACAACTGTATTCACTCACACCAAGAGGTTATCGAGACGGAGAAAGTACTTGTAACAGTACATTCCTAAAAAGAATTGACCTGGCTCTATCGCGCCTCGTCGATTCTTTTTTAGGAATGTACTGTTACTCATACTTTCTCTCTTACTGAATGAACAGAAATTGTTACTTAAAACTGGCCTCCTTACATATTAATTCTAACCCAGCCTGAAGACATCCCTTGAGAATGCTATTAGAAGTTGCATTTGATCCCAAATGTGAGACATTAATATTTCTTCACACTGCTGTAGTATCCTCTATATTTCAGTTTTACACCAATCAAACAAATAAAACCAAATGGACCTCAAATTTGACATCACAAACAGACAACTAATGATGATGTGGAGTCTAATCTGGACCCGATTCCACACGTCAGTTTTATACTTAAGTCAGAATGGTTAAAGGCTCTCACATGTCTCAGTTTTGAATTTTAACATTTAATATTTATTAGCATAAGTATTATGACATAATTAAGTCACAATTACAGGTATTAATTTTAAACTAAGTTAAGGCAAGTAGCAAAATATCTAATTTAGTATTTTGATTTAAGTCAGAAAATGCTTTGTGGAACCAGCCTCAGATAAAAAAGCGGGGGTTTATCTGGTTATAGGAAAATCTTTTCTCTGTCTTTTAAAAATTTTCTTAAAAGTAAAAAGTTTCTATGTAATCAGCATTCAGTTTTATTACTCTACTCTAACACCATAGCCATGTCGTTTGCTATTCTGACTGTTAACAGAAAACAACATCCTCAGCTGAATTTAAACTAAGCACCAACAAGCTCTTCACAAATAAGAATATATTCTACTACTACTGTACATGAATAAAAAGACACCATGCGCGGTACATGTTACTGGAATGAATGAGGTATAAGCGAAGCATATCTCTGGATTATAGGTATAATTGTTTCTTGACCAATAGGCATCCAGGTCATTTTATATATAAGGGGCACTAAACTGTGTCAAGACTGGAATGACAAGATCCATCCCTAGAAGCTCATTGCCCTGTTTATAATGTGAGACTGCACCTTCTGGTCAAGATACACCATAAAACTTGTATTTGAGGTTTGGACCAGTCCTTACCTATTGTTGGTTCCGCTCAAAACAATGAAAAAATTCTACTCTAAAATGTAAACTAATGGTCCACTTGCAATTATTTTGCTATTTTTGTCCACCACTACTATAGCAGATGGTGGGGGACTTACTATTTTTACTTAGCGTCTATCCGCCCTTCTGTCACAAATGTGAACACACTAGCTTGAAAACAAATTCACCAATTAACTTCAAACTTGGTACATGTATGAAGCTTCCTGCTGCTAGTGTGACAGATGGGATTGCATTTAATCAAATTCCATAAAATAAAATGGCCCTTATTGCACACATTTACTAGATTCATTCCTGTAAGTGTAATGAACACAATAAGTAGATAATATATTAACAGATTACCTACGAACTCACCAAATTCTGTAAAACAAAATAGCCACCAATAGCTATTGTGTTTAAGCCTATTTGTTGTGAACGTGATAGCTGGAGAGCGAAGTCACCAATTAACATGGCACTTAAAGGATGGGATTGAATTTCACCAGCAATCTGACTGCCATTGAATAATTCTGTAATATTGATGATGCCTACATGCTGTAAACATGATAACTCGAGAAGAAATGCACTGATTAACTTGAAGCTTTGGCTTCTTCTAATACAAAATGACCACCATTGCATAATTTTACAACATATATGTCTGTTTGCATACCTCAAGTGATCCAAATGTTATTGTAAATAATAAAATTTATTTGAATGAGCCTTAGGAGGCCAACCACAACTCAAAAAAATATTAAAAAACTGAATCTTGTAGCAAACATATTTATTTTAAAACCTATAAATACTGGCATTAAAAACAGGCTCATATTTTATTTCAAACCATATCTAAACACAAAATCCTTATATAATTCACTTTAAAGCAATTCGGAAATAAAATTCAAAGTCTAAATTACAAAATAATTTTAAAATTTTGTTTAAACGTGTTAGCTTATTATTATCCGAATTAAAATACACTATCTTTTCATCTTTATTTATGCTACATTGAAGGCTGTTTAACAACCTGACTGTATCATGATATTATTATAACAGCAGGACAACAAAACAATACACACTCATATATGTGCCCAATTTTTAAACAACATTGCATTTTACTTCACACTTTCTTCATTCCTATCAAATACACATATCTAATTGATACAATTCACAGATGGGACTAGTTTCATATAAACCACAGGGCATGAAAGCAGCAAATTAGCACACAAATTGATTACAACTTAATTCTGTAACATGAATGTAAATACCAAAGAATTAGTACAGAGGGAAAATATTATGATACAATGTAGCTTTGAACGTTAATCATTGATTTTGGGTGAAATAAAACTGATAAATTCTTAAATTAAGTCGGGTCAAGATGAAGGACAAAACACATAGTCTTGTTAATTTACCATGGTTTTTAACTTTATTTTATATTCTCAGCCTTTTGGGTTCAAACATCGCAAAAACAACCAAGTACTTTCCAAATACATTGCTATGGTTCTCTTTGGTATATTTATATCAAATATATTAGAGATTTAACTTGAAAACATGGAAGCGACAAAACACTTGAATATAAGTTGCTAACAACAGATGACAGCTAAGAAATATAATGAGTATTTCTTTTCCATAATGTTGAATTTTCCATAATATTTTTGTAGACAATGATGATGTTATAAGAGTTATAGTTGAATTTTAGAATGTATTTACAGCTTTGTTAACACATATATACAAGTAGATTCAGGGAAGATGTAAAAAAGTATTTCAACCCTACAATAAGCAAAATGATACCACCCAACACATATTTTGTGTAAATATTGTTCCAAACAAATGCATAAAGTTTTATGAGCAGAGAGAAGCACCCTTATACATGTAGTGAGCTTTTGAATGTTTGAAAGTGTTATAAACAATAACTAAACTTCAGGTTTATCAATCTACATGTAATATCAATATTATGACTTGCATATGAATCATCCTTATATTTCATCACGTGATATGTTTGATATGTCTATTTAGCTTATCATAGTAACAGTTCTGTCACATGTTCAATGTATGTTACTCAAGCCCAATAAAATCCCACCAGAGAAAATCTGGTCAGACTGTGTTAGTCTGAAACAACAGGACAACAACAAATACACAGGTACAATACAGAATCTGATCATCGTACATTTGCAGACTTCCAAATGTTATTTTATCCATTTTAATGGAAAGTTTAACATGGTAGATAATTAGATATGTGATGCTAGCCCTGTCTCCCAATAATGATGGACACAAGAGACATTTCCTTTGCTACCTCATTAAAAAAACCCAGAGATCCACTCAGTTGACCTCAGATGATCCCGTACAACACACCCTTCTTGACATGTCAAACTGCCCTTTATCTTCTGCACTATCAGATTCATACACAAGAAGGTGATGAGTCTTCAATAAGAGGTAGAAACATGTTACTTCCCCAATTTCTTTCAATAACATGCATAATCGTCAATTTAACAATCTAAAAATGCATATACATGTATCTGTGTTCAAACTTTATAAAAAAAAGTGTCTAAAGATTTGACAAATATATGGTATAAACACTGGTGTATTACATTACAATTAATATCTATGAAGAGAAAATACAAACAATCTCACATACCATTATTGTTTGATTGGTGTTGTACAGCATGGCGTATAAGGTTACTTCACAAATAAGAGACAGATCTTAATCCGGAATAACTACTGAAGACCGGCCAATAGGAGACTTCTGGTAGTTGGAAGAAAACTTTCTATTGCTACCAGAGCTTATGGAAAGAGATAATCTGTTTTTAAAGTCTTTGGTGATTTTGTTGGCATGGTCTGTTGCCAGTGGCCTGAGCATGATTTCCTTACCCACTGGGCAAACACACCGTCCCAAGTACCATGTGAAAAAAACACACAAACAAATACACTGACATAGGGCTGAAGTAAAAGTATGCAGTGAATAGATTTAAAATCAGGGTGGAGTGTCTCTACATATTTTTAAAAGCTTGCATGTTGAGTATCTTCAGGTCTGCATCATTCTAAAATATAATTTATTCCTACATCGAGACGTTGATTCGATTTTGAAGATACGACTGGGCCATATTGTTTTGCACTTCTTTTATTTGCTGATGTGTGGCAAAGATTGCCCCAAATATGGGTGGAAAAAAATGTGTGATGGCCTGGTGTAGCGCACTAGAGTTGTCTAAGTCTCATCTAATATAAAAACTTGCAAGACTCAATTGGGTCTGCATGACCTGGAACCTTGTGTGCATAGTGCTAGCCAAAAAGGCATCTTTTAAAAAGTCCCTAGATATATTTATGAGTTAAATTAAACACAGAAAAGCTCAAATAAGACGGACAACCTTTTCTGTACAGTACCAGTAGTGGTTTGTAACTGGCTTCCTGATATCTGACTATGACAACACTGTCCCTATAAACATGTCATTGGCAAGAGCGAATAGCAAGACAAACACCCAACCAGAATAACATGTGCAAAAATACGATGTTGAAATTCAGATGCAAGAACAGCAAGACACTACAAAGTAGTATAGGGCCAGTTGCCCCTCAAATTCAAGAGCATTTGGGCAACCACCCACTCAAAGCGGTGATGTATAATTCTGATTCTAATGTTATTTCGTTAATTATTAGTACAGCAATATTAGTACAGTCAGTCATGAAGAAAGATACCCTTTCAGCTACAAATTCAACAACATATTATAATTAAGGGACCGTCCCCAATTAATTTCCTACCTGCATTCGAGAAAAACGAAGTCGTGTAAACATGTTCAGCGAACCGTGACCTCAAATTTAGAGGAGCTACTCACCAGATTAAATAAACACCTTGTTTGAAAAAA